>JAFEMH010003980.1:0-234258 GCA_022495995.1 Adenophora triphylla var. japonica
TACTCAAAGAGTGTTAATGATTCTCTTGCTCAAGAAATTGCCAAGGAACCATCTAGCCAAAGGATTGGCTTGGGAACTTCATTTCATACCAAGTTCCAAAAACACACTAGTGTTAGAACACAAAACCTATACAACCTTCTTAGACAACTTGACAACTTCAAATTCTACCACTGGTGAAAGTAAGTGCTGCAAAACCAAGGTTTGAAGACTTGGTAAGATCAATTGCTGATCATGGTAAAACTTTTGAGAACCAAGACTTGTGTCTCAAAATATACTCCAACCTTCCTCAAGAATATGAGAAGGTAGCTTTGCCAATAAGAGAAGGCTCGAGAATGGAGCACCATGATGTTGAAAAATACTTTGGTAAACTTGAAGCCTATGAACTAGAAGGAATGATAAAACTTCAACTGTTCCCTCCATTTCACAAACTCTTGCCTTAGGCGCCCAAGAAACCACCCAAAAACCAATTACCCAACAAGATATTGATTCTATGGTTCTTCTCTCCCTCCAAAAAGTAAACCTTCCCTCAAATAACCTCTCCCGAGGAGATCTACCAAGCCTCGTATCCATGGGTCAGAAACACCTTGAGAGCACATAAGAAGTCCTTTGAGAGAAGCTATAGCCCATCCACCTCGATCAAGAGAACCCTAAAAAGAAAGTTGAATGCTTCCAGCGTAAGAAGCTTGGACATTACTCCTCGATTGTCTGAACCAAGGAAACCTAGGGAAAGTCAGACGGCTAAGAAAATTCTCATACTCTAAAGAGATAATTCATAGTTCAAGATGCAAGCTTGCTACAATTGCACAAAGAAGAAGAATGAGAAGAATAAAGAGCAAGTATTGATTGCTGACTCATCAAGTTCGGTGATGAGGAATGTGAGTACGGTGACTACGAAAGTGAAGGAGAAGAAGCAATGATATGCTTGATGGTGGAGATGATGAAGACTCGGACAATGAAGAGGATCTTGAAGCCTTAGGCATTCTTTGAGGAACTAAAGCAAGTACCTCAATTCAATACCTTAAATAATGAAGAATTTAAACAATTAGTCGGTACTTTATTAATTCAAATAAAAAGACACCAAAGCGGCTTTGCTTCATTGCTCGCGACAATCTATCCCAAAGTAAAACCATTGAGAACCTTGAAAAAGCCAATCAAGATCTGAAAGTCCAAAACCTTATGCTTGAAAAAGCCAATGAAGAGGCGGCTTGACTATGAATTCCAAACTTACGGAAACCAACATCAATCTTGAAAAGGAAAATGAATCCTTCAAAAAGAAGTTTGAAACACGGAACAGCTCTGGAGAAGCCTTGACCCACTTTAGCTACAACCAAAGACACCCAAGTGACAAATCGGGAATTGGAGCTAACAATCCTACTATGTACACATATACCCCTCTTGCGATGAAAGGGCAATTGACAAGATGGTTCTTGAAAGCATGAACTATGTCAAAGCCCAAGAAAATGTTTATCCCTATCCAAACCAAGGAAGATCTCAAGGAAAAAGGAAAAATGGATGAAGCTAGCTCCGGCCACGCGATGTATCAACTCCGAGATAGCCCCGCTCACGCGATAAAACTCATATAGCCATCCTAAAACGATCAAAAGGAAAAGGAGAACAAGCAAGCAAAGGTAAATACATATGGCAAAAGAAAGGAATCAAGGAGCAAATGAAGGAGAACCAACCAAGACATGGTGGACGGCGAGAGGTCTCCTAGACAACCAAGACATGGTGGACGGCGAGAGGTCTCTAGACAACCAAGACATGGTGGACGGCGAGGTTTCCTAGACGGCCAAGATATGGTGAGCAGTGAGGTCTCCAAGACGGCAAAAGATTCTATGATCATCACTCATATGCCAAACCTCAAAGACCCTAGCTTGGCCATTCTCTAATGGAAGAAACCATGCCCAACACAATACCTCTCCTAGATCATCTCATAATTCCCCAAGCCATTCTCAGTTTCATAACCAAAATCAATTCTCTTCTCCCAACCAATTTCTTAATCAAACCCAACCTATTGCTCCTACTCCCTATATCTTTGCAAATCATGGGATATTATAATGCCCTAAACCAGTACTTTGGAAAGAGAGCAATGAACAAAGCTAGGGTACCAAAGAAATTCTAATCCTTTGGACCCAAAAGAATAAAGGGTACCATAAATGTATTTTTTTGTTTTGTAGGAACCTAGGAAAGGAATATGGTACTTGGACCGTGGATGCAGCAGGCACATGACTTACAACAAGGAGTGGCTACAACAATATGTCCCCAAAAATGGTCCAAATGTAACTTTTGGTGACAATTCTCAAGCCAAAGTCAAAGGATCAGGAAACCTTGTTACTAAAGATATTATTTTCACTAATGTATCTTATGTAGAGGGTCTCAAGCACAATTTGATTAGCCTTAGTCAGATTTGTGATAAGGGATATCATGTTGTATGTTCCAAGAACCCTTTGCCTGTCGAGGATGTCAACAACAAATCAATCCTCCTTTGGAATAAGAAAAGGCAATCTCTCTTTGTCTAAACCTAGAAATTGTGGATTCCTCGAGATGCCCATTGCCTACTCTCCTTGATCAATCGACATGTCTTGGTTATGGCACAAAAGATTAGCTCACCTAAACCTGAAAAGCATCTCAAAACTAGCCAACTCCAACCTAGTAAAAGGCCTACCCAAAATACCCTTCAAAAAGGACAAGCTATGCAAAGCTTGTCAATGTGGAAAACAAAAGAAAACCTCCTTCTTTGCCAAAACCGGACTAGATACCTCTAAACCTCTTCAACTTCTTCACATGGACCTTTTTGGACCTATCGAACTAGATCTCTTGGTGGAAAGAGATACTCTCTTGTTGTAGTTGATGACTACACTAGATTTACTTGGATCATCCTTCTTGAATCCAAAAGAAATACTTTGGAACAACTTGTCAAATTGTTCAATAAAATTCAAAACCAAAAGGGTTTATCCATCATCAAAATTAGATCGAGATCATGGTAAGGAATTTGAGAACAACGGTGTTGAAGAATGCGTGATCAAAAAGGGATTGAGCACAACTTTTCTGCTCCTAGAACTCCTCGGCAAAATGGAGTTGCGAAAGAAAGAATAGAACAATTTGTGAGGCGGCAAGGTCTATCTTTGTCGGAGGCACAACCTTCCTAAATATTTTTGGGGTGAAGCAGTAACCACTGTTGTCTATGTTCAGAACAAGACCCTCATCAACAAGTTTCACTCCAAGACTCCCTATGAACTTTGGAATGGAAGAACACCAACCATTTCATACTTCCATGGCTTTGGAAGTAGATGCTTCATACACAACAATGGGAAAAATAATCTTGACAAATTTGATTCAAAAAGTGATGAAGGAATTTTCCTTGGATACTCCAACACTAGCAAAGCCTATAGGGTTTACAACAAAAGAAGACTTGTTGTAGAGGAATCAATTCATGTAGACTTTGATGAAAATAATGACCAAAGTCACCTTGAGCTATGTGATTTTGATGAAGGCTGTGGGCAACTCGGATAACCTACACGAGGTTTCTCCTGTTCATGACCCCTCATGTCTCATTCTGAAGAAGATTCACCTTCCCTTCCTTATATAGTGCCCAGACACAAATAAACATTCAACTTTGCACGACGGCCATGAATCCTCTCTCAGCGACAAAGGTGCATCGGCGGCCATGATGCATCAACTAACCTTCCTTCATCCAATCATCAAAATCCCCTTGAAGAAGACCACTATCAACACGATATCAACTCCTCTCAATCAATTCCTCAACTGAAATCATTACCCACATTATCCCTCCAAACAAAAACATCTATATAGATCTTCCTATACACAAAATGGACATACCACACGACATGCACTGTTCTTGACTCTCTAATGAGTGCCTTCATCTCTCAAATTGAACCCCGAAAAGATAAATGAAGCCCTTGAAGACCCAGATTGGATAGAAGCAATGGAGGAAGAATTGGAGCAATTTGAAAGAAATAAAGTTTGGAAGCTTGTTCCTAAGCCAAAGAATCAAGCTGTCATTGGAACAAGATGGGTTTTTAGGAATAAGATGAATGAAGAAGGAGTTGTAATAAGAAACAAAGCTAGGCTGGTTGCTCAAGGATACGAGACAAGAAGAAGGAATTGACTATGATGAGACTTTTGCACCGGTTGCTAGACTTGAAGCTATAAGGTTATTTCTTGCCTATGCTTCATTCAAGAAGATGAAAGTGTTTCGAGATGGATGTCAAAAGTGCATTTCTAAATGGAGTCCTAAATGAAAAGGTGTTTGTATCTCAACCTCCTGGATTTGAGCATCCCAAGTTTCCTGATCATGTATATAAATTGGACAAAGCACTATATGGACTTAAACAAGCACCAAGAGCTTGGTATGACACCCTATCTAGATATCTCCTTGGTAAAGGATTTACCAAGGGCCATATTGATAACACTTTGTTTATCAAAAAATATGGAGATGATCGAGTTGCTCATCCAAGTCTATGTTGATGACATCATTTTTGGATCATCAAATGAGGACTTGTGCCTTGAATTTGGGAACATTATGAAGGACCGAGTTTGAAATGAGCATGATTGGTGAGCTCACTTTCTTCTTGGGTCTTCAAGTCAAGCAAATGGAGGAAGAAATATTCATTAACCAAGCTAAATACACAAGGGATATGATCAAAAAGTTTGATATGCTATACGCTTCACCTGCCAAAACTCCCTTGTCAACAACAACCAAACTTCATGCGATCACGATGGCCAAAGTGTAAATCCAACACTTTACGAAGTTACATTGGATCCCTTCTCTATGTAACGGCTTCAAGACGACATTATGTTTAGTGTACTGTCTTTGTGCTAGATTTCGAGGCAAATCCCAAGGAGTCTCATCTCTCTGTTGTCAAGAGAATTTTGAGATATCTCAAAGGAACTCCACTGATTATGGATTATGGTATCCTCTTTGAATCCCCATTTTCTTTAATTGGATTCACTGATTCGACTATCTTTGGGTGTAACCTAGATAGAAAGTCCACAAGTGGTGGATGCCAATTTATTGGATCTAGAATCATTTCATGGTCAAGTAAAAGCAAACCTCGGTAGCAACCTCAGCAGTGAAATTTGAATATATTCTTCTTTGGTTTGTGTTGTTCACAAATACTTTACCTCAAAAGTCAATTACAAGACTTTGGAATTGAGCTGTCCAACATTCCAATCTTTTGTGACAACTCAAGTACCATTGCCATGACGAGAAAACCTGTCCAACACTCAAAGACAAAGCATATTGAGGTCGGACATCACTTCATCGGAGACCATGTTGAAAAAGGAAACATTAGTCTTGCAAAAGTGTGTGCGAGAATAATGTCACAGACATCCTAACAAAGGCTAGGGATGAGAAAAGATTTGAGATGTTAAGAGCAATGCTAGGCATGATTAATCTAACAAAATAAAAAACTCTTATTCATTAGAATAAACCATTTCCTATGGCTGCTGTCAACAACATTGTCGACGGCTAACCTTTTCTCAATTCAAAAGCTTCTTACACATCAAAACCAAATCTCATTTCTACCTTACAGAAATTCCAACACCATATAAACAAGTCTAAATCCATATTACCAAAACGTTCATCAACCCTCCTTCTCATCTCAGCAAGCACCTCTGAAAAGCCTTGACAGCTAAGGACTGTCAATCTTGTTTATCCATAGGCGATCTTGGAAGCAATCATCCCCATATCCTCTATCACTATAAATAATGTCTGGAGCTTGATATGCACTCTCTTTGATATCTCCATATCTCTCCAACCAACCAGGGTGCCTTTCCATAAATGGATCAATAGCGAGAGGTTGAGAAGCGCAAAGAAGGACAGACCCTCCTTGGCCACCACTCTTCAAGCTTGCATTATAGGGAGGATACTCACTAAGTGGTGAGATAAAGGCGAAGGTACTGAAGAATTTGCACTTGCACATTGCAATGATAGCTTGATCGAGGCGAGGACCTTCATCCTCCTCACCATTTAGAGCAAGCTGGACTCAAACACTTGAGAAATTGAGAAAACAACTTCATATAGACTTTGGAAGGAGAACTTTGCACTCCTGCAAAGTTATCTCCATTCCCTCAAGAAGCTGTTTGGCTAAGAGTTAGAGAATCCCTGGTGACATTTGTGAATTCCTTGACGGCTATGAAATCGGGTTGACCAATTTGTGTGTCAACCTTAATCCTTTCATCACTGTCAATCTTCACTAGCTCTCCCAAGGTATAAACCCTTTCCACCTTGTCCTTAACTGACCTACTTGATTCTCCTTCTCTCTCCTTCCTTGACAGCTTAACCTTAGCTGTCAGATCACTGGTTCCCCCTTCATCTATCTTAGCCTTACCCTTACTTTTTGTTCTCTCTCTCAACCTATTTTCCTCACCTTCCAAAAGTGCTAATCTCTCCTCCTCCCAAAACTTCTTCCTTATCTCTCTCTCCTTCAACTCCTCCTCCTTATTGGGATCATCTTTTAGTATTTGATCCACCTCCTGCTCCAAACCTATATCGGTTTGGAGTCTATATAACAGAAACTCTCTCTCAAATCTCTCCTCTCTTGTTTCATCTACTCTTGGACTTTGGAAAACAAGTCTCTTTACGATCTTAGCCATTTTGCTAGGGTGAACTTTGAAACAAGTCTTCCCATTTGCTATGAATAAAATGGATTTGGTAAATTTCTTCATCGAACCATTGTCTTTTATAGGCAAATTCGGTTTCAATCAAATTAGTGGCAATGATCATTCAAAATAGACTTGGTGGTAATTAAGTCGACGGCTATGAATTTAGCTCTTGCCAAATCGAGGAAGTGTTTGGAACTTGCCACTAACAAATATTCATTAATTTCTCTGTTTATTCCCTCTGAAATTTCGTCTTTGTGTATGGAAATAACTCCCTTGTTTTGTGGGGAGTTATTGTACATGTAATGAGTAGTGGGACAAAAAACACTATTCATGAACAGTCACTATCTTAAATGCTATCTTTTAACCGTTACACTAACCCACGTATTAGCCGTTCAAACAAACTCAAATTCCCTCCTTTAACTATCATTTAACCTTGCGAACTAATCCCTCAGTTAACAATCACCATTCTCTCTTCCAAATTCATTCTTTGATTCCCTCTGTTTTTGTCTCATAAACCCTAAAAACTTTACGTTCTAAGTTCAAACATGTCTTACCCGAAGCCCATGGATACTTCATCAAACACGAGTTCTATGAGCACAATGTTGGAGCTCTCATCAAAGAACTCTTGGAATCCAATCATCTCTGCAATATGATGGAAGCTCGACCTCCTATTTATGAGAAGCTATGCGAGAGAGATTTTTATGAAAGGAGAAAGACAATCAAGCTGGGGCAATCAAAACCACCATTGAAGGTGCGAAATCAATGTGACCCCCAAGATTGTGTCCAAGGTTTACAACATCCCTATCAAAAGCAATGGTGTTTCAAATCTACGGAATAGGAAAGACAACAACGGAACCATTCTACAAAAGGTTCTTTGACAAACCAAGTTGCAATTATCTATTGGTTCGGGACAAACCAATCAAAAAGAAGGACCTTGATTTGTTCAAATCAACCTAATGGATGTTGTAATCAAAGGGTTTGATGGAAAGCGGTCATCATTTGATCAAATAAGTCCTAATGAATGGAAGCAAGCCCTAAGTTTGATAACGAAGAAGTAAAGCTGGAGTGTTGCTTTACTTCACAACTTTCAATTAGCCATATCTCCCTCTCCTTGGAAATACAAGAAACAAAATCCAAGGATGAATAATTTCAGATTCATGAGTGGAATTCTCCATCACCTTATTCCAAGGTTGAATCCTCCCTAAAGGATGAGTGGCTTGAGTCGCATCTCTAGTATCAACCGGAAGCTTCAACTTGAGCACCTTCAAAGGCGAAGGGTAAGAAGAAATTAGAGCTTGGGGACGGCTACGAGAATTTTGATGAAGCCTCTCAAAGATTGAAAAAGAAAAGCGAGAAGGATATGAAGATATGGCGGGGATTGGTAAACATGGTGAATGACAAAAGATCCAAGAGAAAGCATGACAAAGGTGTTGTCATAAAAGAAAGAGCTCAAGAGACTTCTCCTTCCAAAATCAAAAGAAGAAAAAGCCTAGCCAAGATGAAGAGAAGCTGGAAAGGGAAAGAAGCTTAGTAAAGGAAAGCAAATCCAAGAAGAGGAAGCTGTTGAGCAAGAAAGTGCTCAAGGAACGACAAAGGGAAGATGGTAGGCGAAGAGCAAGGCGACGGTGAAGATACTCGGTCGAGATCCTATTTTCAAGGACATTGATGAATATGATGGTGAAGAGGAAGAAATCCACGATGTTGTGTATCTTTGGTGAAGCTCAAGGTGATGAGTTTGATGAAGATATGAGAAGAGAGCTGTTCTTTGAGTCACTAATGGAAGTAAGGACTGGCTAAGGTTGGACGATCATGCAGGACTGGCCATGGAAGCTTCATCTCGACGGCTAAGGTTGTCTCAAGTGCTGAAACCCCATCCAAGGTAACCTCTAAGCCTTCTCTTACTCTCGGTACTTTCTCTAGGAAGAGAAAAACGAGATAAAGATGCTCCCCATCCAAAAAGTTGAAACCAACCACTCCTCGACCCTCCTCATCCAAAGACCAATCTAGTTCACCTCATGACTACGTGGCTCAAGGCATCCTAAATCTTAATCCCTCTAACATTAGTCCAAATGAGCCAAGTGTTGAAAAGATAGGGGAATAGCTCTAGCTACGAAAGGATGAGCCTGCGGTAAGGGGAATAAAGTCCTATGTCTCCCATTCGACGGCTATCCCTCTCTCCGAGTCAAGAATCACCCTGCGATAGTCCCTCGAGATCCTTCCCCCATCCACTGAAAACATTTTCAAAGCATCGAAGGACTTTCCTTAGAAGATCCCAAGCATGTCCCTGCTGTTACCTATTACTTGAGACAAGTGCTAACGAGAGGAAGAAACTCAAAAAGCCTTGAAACTTATCAAAAACGAGAGATTTGTCCAAGAAAGCTAGCATTCCCGCACTTTGAACCCATTCACACTGAACCCATTCCTGAACTGAACCTCAATCCAAGTTTGTTGAATCTGTTCAAATTCAAGAACCTCATGTTGTTACCCAAGATGCGAGCCCCAACTGATCTTGGCCGAACCTCAACCTGATCTTGGCCCGAACCTCAACACGATCTTGAACCGAGAACCTCAACACGATCAAGAATCTCAATTTAAACCTAGTGAGCACGATCAAAACCAAGAAAGCTGTTGATCCCTCCCTTGAATCTGAAATCCTTCCTACTTGTGAACCTTGGATTTTGGATTGTGAAATTGACTTTTCCTTCCCCTCTATCATGGCTGCCCACCAAAGATTGAAGGATATTTCCCATTTCCTGAAATTGCCAATCCTCACCTAGTCTCGATCCTTGGTACATTAAGCAAAAATTCCATTATGATTCATGCAAGGAATAGATGTGGCCTCATAGTGTTTGCCCATGAGGAATGGAAAAAGTACGGAATAGCTCTCCCAACTCCTTCTTTCACAAAGCCCCCTTGCTACCAAACTTCATGGATATCTCTACCATAATAGATTGGGAAATTATGTTCTCCGACTTCTCTCTTCAAATATCAATGAATGCATTTATATGCCTTCATCCACAGTGTATGCCCTATGCATTGAGCTTGCCAAAGAAATGTATTGGAGGATTTGCCTCAATAAATCCATTATCATGGCTGTCATTGCAAGACCAAGCTGACAGCTATGTTTCCCCCTTCATCTTCGGTACCCTCTTCATTCATCCCCCTAAACACAAGATCTCTCCAATCCAACCTTCCTCCAAACTTCAATCCTTCAACTTTTGTACCCCCATATCATGTGACCATTACGAGACATGCAAAGATTTACAAGGTCAATGATAACCAAGATGAGACACATTTTGGAAGTCTCAAGCTGTGTCAAAATGCGAGAGGAAGGCCTCCAAAGGAAAGGCCATTGAATCGATGAAGAAGGCTGTGAACTGGGAAAAAGAGCCTCTGGTCTTTGCTCCAAATGTGATTGTGTCAAGTGATGATGAAGATAGTGCTCTGTGATGAAACGGCATCAACTCTCAACCTCTCTTGTTCTCATTTGTCTCAAGCGATCCACCTCTACATCAAACTCAACAACCCATCTCTCTTCAATCAAACCCCTTCTTTTCTAACCTATTTGCGGGAGCAAGGGGTCGAGCTCAAAACCAAAGAAGGCTCCCTTATGGGGTACTATGAGATTGAGAAATGATGAAGAGCCTCTGTCCAAAGCTGTTCTCAAGGAAAGGCAAAACCAAACCTTCACCTATGATGATGAGATGAAATTTGGGAATGGAACAATGAGATGTACTACAGAGGTGTTGAGGACAAGATGAAGAGAGTGCTACTTTCAGAAAGAGAGGAGATCCTTGCAGCAAGAAGAGAAAGAGATGAATTTTCTTAAGAAAATTTTATGTCTTTTTGGATAAGTCCTTTTTAATCCCTACCTTTAATTCCTGCTTTTAAAACATTGTTTATTTTGGATAATATGTTTTGTTTTAAGACTCAGTTGATTGAATCAAGAAGATTGTTCTCATCTTCATTGGTATATTCATTCTTGAGTATCTTGCAGGTTATATCTTTATTAGATATATTACTTTGCCAAAAAGGGGGAAATTGTTAGGACCTAACTATGTAAGCCACATAGTTATAAAAGGTTTTGACAAAGAAATATATCATATGTTATCTGACAGCCAAGATAACATATGACCTTGACATTAAGCCATCAACTTCAATCAGCACTTCTATATATATCAAGCTGGACGGCTATGATTCAAACATCCCTCAAAGATATCACTCAAATCCTCTCATATACATTAATGTATCTAAATTACATGTGTAGTATGATGTATTACATAATGCCTAAACCTTCTAGATCGAACTTAGCTCGACGGCTAAGGTTCTCTCACGCAAAGGTTTCACCCCTCAGCAGTATGATCTTCAACATCAACGGCTATGAAGAAATCCTGTGATGACCAAGATGTGCCTTGTCCAAATCTCTCCATACGAGATGTTGCCGGCTCATCTCCATGAAGATCACATGCACAGTTGCGAGATTCCGGCTAATTTATTCTCCGGTCAACAAAGGCTCTAAATGCAACTCCAACATGCATTTACTCCCTTGTCTCCTTGTCTCCTCCAACGGCTATTTCCAAGCCTATAAAAGGAACTCTCCAAGGCCGAAGACACCACCCCTTTTACACACAACTTCTACAAACCTTGCATCCAAACCTTCTCAACACGCAACCAATAATCAAAACAATATTAAGACACTTGTAACTGATCTCGGAGTGTATAAGGCGATTTGTAAGAACCCCTTAAGGCCCGACTTTAAGTGGGTAGTGTGAATAGCTCGGTGTAGAGCTTGATCCCTAATAGACTGTACTTATTAGGAAGAGGAAGTTCAAGGAACTTGCCTATCCAATCCTTTGTAAATCTTAACGGGAACTAGATTTAAGTGGATTGATCTCACTTGTCAAGGTTGACAGTGAGGGTGGACGTAGGAGGAGTGAACTCTGAACCACCTTAAAATTCCTTGTGTTCAATTGGTATTATCACACAACACACACACACATATACACACACCTACACTATTCACTTGTCTTTACATTATTTCAAACACTTTTATTCCGCTGCACATTTAACTCCAATCTTTAAAACCAGTTAACCTCTGACAGCTAAGATTTCACCTCAGCTGTCAAACCTTAACTGCCTAACCTTTAATTTGATCTAAGCAAACAGGACCTTTCACAACTAAATGGGCTTAAGAAGAAGGTCATTTTGAAACTTTTAAGGTAAATCTTAGTTCTATTAGCTCTCGAGTTGGGAGTAAATTAGAAGGCAAAGGATTGTGTTTGATTTGTGCTGCTGTGATAATATTCTCACCTGATATATGCAAATTTATAGGTAAAGAAAAACTGGGTTTGCTTCCTTTCATGTTCCCCAAGAAAGATGATTCTTCATGAGACCTCAATTTTTATTTTTAATTTTTCAAATTATGACACAATATTCAGGTGTTATTCCTAAGTCAAGTTGAATTTTCAACACGTAAACGTGACAATTAAAAAAGATTGGGGATCAAGGAAATATAGATAACAAAAGTCAAGGCGGCTGCATATATAAACACTTGTTACAAGACAAAACAAGCTCAGTTTCCTTCCTGAGTTGCTCCAAATTTCTAAAGAAAGACAATTCTTAAATTACTGGGATCTTAGCTATTTTTGAATGAAAAATAGCTAAGATCAAATTTTTCAATATATATGACGTGGCAATAACATTGGATTGGAGATAAAGGAATTATACATAATGAAAGTCACGGATCGACTTGGGCCAATCACAGTATTACGCATCAGTAAGTGTAGACTTGTCCATAGCCTAATGGCGATGTAAGTGAAAAAAAATTTGGTAATTCATTTTTGGGACGGAGGGAGTAAAAAATAAGAGAAGGTATATAATATGACTTTGTGTTCAAGACCAGAAAATTTGTGAAACAGTTCCCCTGTTCTTTCCATGCTTATACACCAAAAAATGGAAAAAATTTGGTGTTCATTTGTTGCTTGCAGAGATAAGTACACAGCATTGAGTTTTGTATCTTGCCTGTTGAGTTAGATCATATTGATCAGGTCGGACGCGTATTTTGTGTTTCTTTTTTATTTATACATATTTTTAATACTAATTCTAAATCAAGAGGGATGTCCTAGAACAATATCAGGTGTTATTCTAGCAGCAATAGATTGCCAATTCCAAAATAAAAAATATGATGAATATCCTTTAAAAAAAATAAAAAAATAGCTGGAGCATCTGTTTTTTTATCTTGCACCAGTTTTTAACGCACTCGAAATCAGTAACGAGTGACCGCGATTGCTGCTTTAATACTACGGAAGAACGAGGATATCATATAATTATTCTCTAAGTATTACAAAAATCATAATGATATAATACAGCATGAATGGAAAATCTGTTGATGGCAAAACTTCTTTACAAATGGCAAGTACTGCCAACTACTACCTCCATCTCAAAATGAATGATCTATTTTGTCCTGATCAAGAGGACATTCATTTTGAGACGGAGAGACTAACTTATAATACATAGTGAACACAAATAAGCCAAAGAATGTTGATGTTCCGCGTTATGATTTTCGGATAACTATAAGCGTGAAAGTTGAGATCCAACAGGGAAATAGGTCACTGGAATTGGAGCACTAGTCTTGTTTTTCTTTGACTTGCTTTTCTCCATATTGGTATCAAAACTTTTTGATGCAGTGAGATTTGCTTCACATGAAACTTTGGTGGAATCGGAGAAGCAACTAAAGGGGTTTAAGAAGAAGGCCATTTGAATATATTAACGTAAAGCTTAGAACGATATTGTGTTTGATTTTCGGTCAACTAATCTATGCATATTTATAAGGAAGGTAAAGAAAAACTAGGCGAGTTTCCTTCCATGTTCCTGCAAATACTAGCTTCCTTGGACCCCAACTTATTTTTGACACCATATGCAGGTGTTTTGCCTAAATTCAACGAAAATAAAGTTGACAATTACAATAGATTGGGGATCAAGGAAATGGAAATGACAAAACAAGGACCAATCATGGTGTTACACATAGACAAAGACGACATCACAAGCATCGGTATGTGTAGACTTGTCCTAGTCCATAGTCTGATGTGCATTTTTGACTTGGTATCCATCAGATACTACTCTATACTAGTTCTAAGACTTTTATTTTCTTGCCTATATATATATATATATATATATATATATATATATATATATATATATATATATATATATATATATATATATATATATATATATATCTTTAAATGAATTTCTTAGAGTAAATGATTTTTATTTTATTTTATTACATATTTGTATTTTTTTCATCGTCTAAAATAAACAAATAAAATTACTTGGCATTCGTTATATTTCATTCATTTTTGATAAAAATAAAGAAACTTGAGAATATTTATGTAGTTCAACAGGACGATAGTTCAGCACAGCAGGAAGCAGTTCACGGGGCACGACTCGTGATCTCCGGCACGACTCGTGACACTGATCATCACGAGTGCAACAATGAGTACGACTCGTACCACGAGTGGGTTAAGAAGGGAACGACTCGTGACCTTTAGGACGAGTCGTGCTTTCCGCTGAAAGACGGAATCTGGTTTTTATTTTGTTGATGTTTGAACAATTAAGTTAGGGTATTTTGGTATTTTACTTTTAAGGTCGTTTTAGGGTTTGTGTGGGAGTATTTATACTTGTTTTTGGGTTTTGAAAACTTAGAATTTGATTATTTATGAATTATTAAGAAAAGCTTGAAGCTTTCTTTTATCGAATCTCGGTTCTTTCTTGTTCGGTATTTAATCTCTAGCCGCAAGGCATCATTTGGTAGCAGTTGTCTGGACGAATCGATGGCCGAACGAGGGCGTGGTGGTCGCGGTGGACGTGGTGGTCGGGGTAGGGGCTGTGGAGCAGATCTCCAAGAAGACGATCATCATCGCGAAAGTGATCTGCGTGATGTTGAGATAGATGATTTGAGAAGACAGGTTCAGATACTTTAACTCCAGGTTCAGAATCGCAGGAATCGAACGAGAACTCCAACGGATGTGGGTTCAGATTCGGCTGGTTCTTCCAACGAGGGGGAGTATCAAGAGGGAATCAATCCCTTCACCATAAATCATGGACGTCAGTTCAGGTATGAGGGAGACTCTTCAAAGGATATTGGTGTCAAGATTGAAATTTCGAAATTTGAAGGTAAAGTCCACCCTGATGAGTTCATTGATTGGCTTAATATTGTTGATAGGATTTTTGATTTAAAACATATGAAGGATAGTGCTAAGGTGAAAGTTTTTGCAATCAAATTGAAGAAACATGCTTCAATTTGGTGGGATCATGTTAAGAAACAAAGGGCTCGTGAAGGGAAATCCAAGATTCAGTTTTAGGATAAGATGAAGAAAATACTGTGAAGAAAGTTCCTTCGTGAACATTATAGGCAAGAATCTTTTATTGATTACCATAATCAGAAGCAAGGAGATTTATCGGTGGCGGAGTTCATCAATGAATTTGACCGCTTGCGTATGCGATGTGATGTGCCCGAAGAGGATGAACAAACAATTGCTCGTTTTCTTGGAAGAATTTGTGTTGATATTTCAGATGCGGTTCAGTTGCAGCAGTATTGGACTTATGACGATGTTTCTCGCCTTGCTTTGAAGGTTGAGAAACAATTGCAGAAAAAGAAGGTTGTGAATCGTTGGCGAAACAGAGATTTTGCTAATAATTGTGGGAGTAGTAGTTCCAGTGCTCAGAAAGGGGATACTCCTACAACTACTAAAGCACCAGTTGCAGCCAATCCTACTTTTTTCCCTGATACTCAAAGTGGTAGACAACCTGCCAAGTGCTTCAAATGTCATGGGATCGGTCATCTCAAAGCCGAGTGCCCCAATCGACATGTTGTTGCTTTGGTAGAGGATGACTTGCCAATTTATGATTAAGGAGATGAGTCTGATGGTTAGACGAAAGAGGTATTTTCGGATCAGGTAACATCTTTGGTGGTTCGGAGGGTATTGAATGTGACTGCTATGGAGGTGAGCAGTAGCTTCGCCACAATATATTTCAGACTAGTGTACCGCTACAGGAAAGGTATGTAAAGTAATTATTGATAGGGGAAGATGTGAGAATGTTGTTTCATCAACAATGGTCAAGAAGTTGCAGTTGAAAACGGTGGAGTACCCACAACCATATAAGTTGTCGTGGTTGATCAAAGGAAGTGAATTGAAGGTTAAAAAAAGGTGTTTAGTTGAATTTTCGATTGGCAAGCGATGCAAAGGATGAGGTGCGGTGTGATGTAGTACCGATGGATGCGTGTCATCTTTTACTTGGACGTCCATGGTTGTTTGACAGAAGGGTTAAGAATGATGGGTTCAGGAATACTTACACATTTCAGATGGATGGTTTGTCTATTATGTTGTGC
Organism: Adenophora triphylla var. japonica; assembly: GCA_022495995.1. NCBI lineage: Eukaryota > Viridiplantae > Streptophyta > Magnoliopsida > Asterales > Campanulaceae > Adenophora > Adenophora triphylla. The sequence goes on from JAFEMH010003980.1 coordinate 16,019, forward strand.
CCTACAGATCCAAGGAAGGAATCAGCCACATCTAGTAAAGCCACAACTACAGTTGGTCACCAACTTCTAAGCCGGTCAACGTTTGAAGACGAAGCAGTGCAAGACAAGGGTTTCTTTGTGTTAGTAGTGCTAGAGGGTAATGAGTCAGACATGGTACTGTCGTGGGTGTCTAGTCACTTTTAGATCTATATAGTGATGTGACATCAGATGAAATTCCTCCAGGTTTACCACCGATGAGGGATATTCGGCATTGTATTGATCTCGTCCCAGGAGCTTCCATTCCGAACAAGGCAGCTTACCGTTTTAGGCCTAAGGAGCATGAGGAGTTGGAGAGGCAAGTTCGAGAATTGCTAGAGAAGGGTGTTATTCGGGAAAGTATGAGCCCATCTGCGGTTCCTGCATTGATGGTACCAAAGGCAGGAGGGACATTGCATATGTGCATGGATAGCCGAGCAATCAACAAGATCACAATCAAGTATCATTTTCCCATTCCACAGATAGATGATTTACTTGATCAGTTACATGGTGCAGTGGTGTTTTCAAATATTGACTTGCGGAGTGGTTATCATCAGATTCGCGTCAGACCTGGTGATGAATGGAAGATGGCTTTTAAAACTGGAGATGGGTTGTATGAGTGGATGGTGATGCCGTTTGGGTTATCTAATGCTCTAAGCACTTTCATGCGGCTTATAACTAGATTTTTCGGCTTTTCATCGATACATTTGTTGTTATTTATTTTGATGATATTCTGGTTTATAGTCGGTCTGTGGAACAACACTTAAATCACTAGAGGAAAATTTTTGATGTGTTGAGGGAGCAAAAATTGTATGCTAATCGTAAGAAGTGTCATTTTCTAACTGAACAAGTAACTTTCTTGGGATATGTTGTTACAAAGGAGGGTATTAAGATGGTTGATTCGAAGGTGGAGGCAATTACTAGTTGGCCAACACCAACGAATGTTCATGATATTCGGCGCTTTCATGGTTTGGCTTCTTTCTATCGTAGCTTTATTCGGAACTTTAGTAGTATTATTTCTCCCATTACTGAATGTTTGAAGGGAGGCGTGTTTGTTGGAAGAAAGAGGCCGATGGTGCTTTTCAGCTTTTGAAATCTATAGTCACGACAGCTCCTGTTTTGGCTTTACCTGATTTTGAAGGTGTTTTTGAGGTACATTGCGATGCTTCTAATGTGGGTATTGGGGGAGTTCTCAGTCAGAGTCAGAGACCAATAGCTTTCTTTAGTGAAAAGTTGAATGATGCACGCAGGAAGTACTCGACCTATGATAAAGAGTTTTATGCTATTGTTCGTACCTAGGAACAATGGCAACATTATCTCCTGTCTAAGGAATTTTTGTTATTTTGTGATCATGAGGCACTTAAGTATATTCAGGGCAAGGTAAACTCAATCTACGTCATGCCAAATGGGTGGAGTTTATTCAGATTTTCACGTTTGTTATCAAGCACAAAGCGGGAGTTCAAAATCGGGTTGCTGATGCACTGAGCCGTCGACACATGTTGCTGACTACTATGTGTTGTGAGGTAGTTGGGTTTGACACTTTTCGTGATTTGTATAGTGACGATCCGTATTTTAAGGATGTGTGGGAAAAATGTTCCATAAGTAGCTTCCAGCAGTTTTTTTTATCCATGATGGGTATTTGTTTAAAGGAAACAAGCTTTGCATTCCCTTCTGTTCATTGCATGACTTCATCATATCCGAGAGCCACGAGGGGGGACTCGTTGGGCACTTCGGCAAAGATAAAACTTTGGCACTAATTGCAGACCAATTTTTTTGGCTAAAGTTGGGGCAGGATGTTGCTAGATTTGCGGAGAGATGCCGTGTTTGTCATATGGCCAAAACTCACAAAACTAATGCAGGTTTATACATAGAACTTGGAATTTGGCACGAGTACAATGGATTGGGCATCAAGAAATTAACCATCATGACGTCTTATTGACCCAACTAACTCAAAAGTAATGTGGAATTTTGACTTGGGTGTTTAATGGATCCTTTCCTTGTGGTCCTAACTTCCATTCTAACTATAAAGTTTATTGTTCTCCATTTAATTTAATCTTAATATTAAGAGAATTCACTATATTTAAGTAATAAAGCAACTGAAAACCTATTAAAAATTTTGATAGAAGAAAGTATTTAATAAGTAGTGGGGTCTAAAAACAATATTTAATCAACTATATTAAAAAGGAAAATAAAAATTTAATTCTGATAGAAGAAAGTATTTACTCTAGAACATATTAAAAAGGAAAATAAAAATTTAATTCTGATAGAAGAAAGTATTTAATAAGTAGTGGGGTCTAAAAACAATATTTAATCAACTATAGACTATAGTCAGCCTTATTACTCTAAATTTTGAATGGTAGTAATACTCATGCATGGATCTACTTAAAAAAAGAAAGACTTGTCACCATCAAAACAATTTTGTCAAGTGACCTGGAAATATCAAAGCAAGGATGGTTTCTTAATCTATATTTTAAAATGGAGTATTGATTAAAGAAATCTTGTGCAGTAAACTCTTGAAGTAGTCATATTTTGAAGGATCCGGGCCTTGTGCGATTCAATTGCACATTAGTCCGTTGTTCCGCAATTTTGATCGTTCATTTGCATCTCAGCGCCTCTCATTATTGGTTATGTAACTCTATAATTCCCAGTTTGGTCAAACTGAAGAAGTTTTAATTTATGCTTTTCTGCAATGCTTTTGGTTGGGATTTTCATTGCATGGAAAAAAAATGAAGACCGATACAAAATGCAACTTTAATTCGAAGAATGAGGAATATAACAATTAGAGAATTTTCAAAAAAAATCAAAATAAAAATAAATCTATAGTGATAGTGTAAAACATTATGAAAATGTAGTACATAGAACTTGGTCTATACAAAATCTTTCGTACTATTAACTACGACTAGTGCCTGCATGATGATGTTGCAGTTGGACATGTAATCATAAATGCGAAAAATGTGTTCCCACAGGGAAGTAGTTCACTGGCATCGGAGCACTGGTGGACGTAGACTTACTCTTCTTCATCTTGACTGTCTGATCTTTGCCTGATTTTCTTGATGCACTCATGCTTTCTTCTTCACATGAAACTTTGCTGGGATCACTAGTGAAGCAATTAAAGGGGTTTAAGAAGAATGCCATTTCAAGACTCTGAGAAGTATAATATTTCAAAAATATTCGAGTTTTCTGAGCACTTTTGAGAAGGCAAAATTACTAATGGTTGTGTTTATACGTCCTCATGGTCTATCCATATTTATATGTAAATGAGGAAGGCAAAACTAAGAAGATTTGGTCAACTTCCGCGAAGTTGTAGGTAATAACTTGACGAAAAATGAAATTTCCATGGAACTTTACTAAATTAGTCATGGAAATGAAAATGACTGTTGTTTGACACTATCTTTATGTTGGTATTGTGCCTAAAAACAAGGTACACATGCTCTATTAATGGATTGGGCACCAAGGATATGGATATTACAAGTCAAATAAATTATCGAAACGTGAGTGAACCAATCGTTTGTGCTAAACGTTGATGGGGTGGTGGTGGGGACTTAATAACTTCATTTATGTGCATTTTTGACTGATTATTGAATTTGAATGGATCAAGACTTTGGAAAGTTACGTTTTCCTACTTTAAGTTGCTTCGTCTTTAGGGAACTTTGATGACTAGTTATGCAACAGAATTAGAATGCGGGCGGGCGACCATGTCGCCTAGTAAAATGATTAAAATCCCAAAATCTTAAAAAGTTGTTCTACTGAGCCAGAGGATTGATAAAAATATTGAGTAATAAAGAGATTGAAACTTGAATTTAAGGCCCGTTTGGTTCGGGGTAAAGGGAGGGAAAGTGGGGGAATGTAATGGACAATTCCTTTTGATTTTTTCATTGAGCATGTTTGGTTCATTTTTTTGAAAAATTTTCCATTCCAAAAGCTTTCCATTCCAAATTGGACCGAAATTCCTCAAATAGCACGAGTAGAAGTCCCTTGGTAAAAATATCTGCAACTTGAAACCAGGACGGAACATGAAGTACTCGTACCTGACCGCCAGCAACCTTCTCGCGGACAAAGTAAATGTCCATCTCAATATGCTTGGAGCGTTGATGTTGAACAGGATTACCCGAAAGATAAATCGCACTAACATTATCACAATATACCAATGTTGCCTTCCGAATAGGAACATGAAGTTCTAAAAGAAGGTTACGTAACCAACAAGACCCCAGGGTACTACACCTCAGCACTAGAACGAGATAACGTAGGTTGTCATTTAGACGACCACGAAATCAAGTTATCTCCAAGAAAAACACAATAACCCGATGTAGACTGTCGGGAGGGCATCCCCCCCCCCAATCTGCATCTGTATAAGAAAAGAGGACGGATGTAGATGACGGAGAGAGATGCAATCCAAGTGTAATAGTGCCTTGAATATATCGAATAATGTGTTTTAAAGCATTCATATGAGACACCATAGGAGCATGCATAGATAGGCAAATATATTGGATTGCATAAGATATATCGGGCCTAGTAAATGCCAAATATTGTAACGCGCCTGCCAGGCTACGGTACAAAAATGGATCCAAAAATGGCTCGAACGAGGTAGCACTGAGTTTGGACTTTGTATCCACTAGAGTAGAAGTGGATTACACGAAGTCATACCTGTCGAAGAGATAATCTCCTCCGCATATTTGCGCTGAGACAAAAATAAACCCGAAGCGGAGCGGACCACTACAATGTCCAAAAATTAGCTTAAGGGGCTAAGGTCCATAGCAAATTCAGAGCTCAGAAGAGACATGATATAATGTCGAAGTGTGTCAAATGAAGCAGTCAAAATGATATCATCAACATAGAGAAGATGATATGCAACCTGTCCCTCATGATGAAAAATAAATAAAGACTGATCTAACTTACTATTTGTAAAACCAATACACGTAAGAAACTCAGCAAACCTCTTATACCACATCCAGGGAGCCTGTTTAATACCATATAGTGACTTTTTCAACAAGCAAACATGATCCGGAAGGAGAGGATCTCGATATCCCATAGCCGCTACATATATCTTTTTCATGAGCTCCCCATGCAAAATGCATTTTTCACATCAAGGCGATGCAATGCCCAGTTCTTAGAAATGGCTAAGCTAAGTACCAAATGGATAGTTGCTGGTTTAACCAACGGGCTAAATGTATCACCACAGTCGACCACAACCTGCGAGTTTTCCCATCACCTACAAGATCGTTGGGTTTTGGGGTTACAAACGCAACGGAAAATTTAACAAAGAACATCAAAACCCTAGCCCTTAGATCTGTCTAGCATGAAGAGATTAGAAAAACTATGAAATAGAATTACATACCTTTAATGCGATTTCGTTTGTCAAAACAGATCTCAAAATTCAAGCCTTGAACTTTGATGTCGAATCTTCTAATCTTTCCTTCTTCGAACTTGGTGATGAAATCAACAATGGAGCTTCAAGCCTTAGGAGATAAAACAATTTCCCTCTAATGGTGATCCACACGCGAACGAACAAGAAAACCTTCTTGTTGAATTGCTAGATGATCCTCTTGATTATTGAACCACTTTTCAATAATCTATGGCTATTATGGAATTAAATCTAGGGTGTTTTGATCTTTGATTCACAATCAAAATCAAGATAATTGTGTTTATTAAGCCCTAAAATTCGTATGTTATGGCTGAGGCAAAAGGACATATTTATACTTTATAAATAACCCTAACAATTAGGGAGAAAAGTCCTTTTCTAAAGCTAAAACGGATTGCTGAAACGAGTGTTGGGTGGTCGCCCAGTTGTATAGCCTTTTCTCTTATTTCGAAAACCGAACATGGGCGGTCGCCCACTTGTACAATCTTTCATGCATTGTTTTCGAAATCCTCATAAGCGGTCGCCCATGTTCACTTCGGTGGTCGCCCAAGTCAACAGTTGACTTGTGGGCGGTCGCCCACATGAACCTCAGCGGTCGCCCAAGAGTCCAGATTTCATAATTTCAGCCCGAATCAAATTCGTTCTTTGTGTGTGACCAAAAAAAAATTAGATTATGTTTGTAGTGAGTCAAAACATGACCTCACAAGACATAAGTGGTTTCTAGCAAACCATTATATCCACCCAATTAATATAACATCAAAGCTTGATTCCTCGATAGATCAAATGTCATAATCCCTTTGTGCACGATGTCCAATTGAACATGAGTCATGATCTATGTCAACTCATTCCGTTCAATAATTTCTCGATTCCGAATATGTTGATAATACAAGTGCATTTGATCTCTATCAAATCTCTTGAGTATGGCCATACATTTCATCAACACTATTCATCGAGGGGCCCAAGCAGACATCTCTCTTCATAAGAGGGGCAAAATCTCATCTAGACTTATCATTCTTCCCTACATGAATCCAATCGTGCTAACATAGCACTTATTGCTATCCGATTAAAGATAATGTTAAACTATATTCAACACGATCTTCACCATGTGGAAGACGATGATAATCTCACGTACAAATGATTCAATAACACGACTATCATGAGATTTAATCTTGACAACAGACCATGTCATAAATCTCATAAGTAGGTCATGTCCAATACTTGTTCTCTAGCAAGTATCCATAAGTGTAATGTGCATCTCCATGCATATAATCATCTCTATGATTATCCATTACCAACTTATACTTGTTGTTCACAACAACTAGAGACGCAGTTCAATATAATAAACATGCAAACATATATTGAACAGAATAAACATGTACTCTATAATAAATGATAATGATGATACATAACGGTTCAAGTTAAACATAGCTATAGCCTAGGGCATTACACCAACAATCTCCCACTTGCACTCGGCTCCATCTATGTATCTAATACCCATGGACCTCACATGACCATCATGCTTTACTTGTGTGAGGGGCTTTGTAAGCGGATCCCCAATGTTATCATCGGTTAATACTTTGCATATCTTAACGTCTCCCCGATCAATGAACTCTCGAATGAGATGGAAACGTCTAAGTATATGTTTGGATGGCCGATATGACCTTGGTTCCTTTGCTTGCGCAATGCCACCATTATTGTCACAATAAAGTTCCACTGGATTAGTGATACTTGGAACAACTTCCAAGTCACTAATGAACTTCTTAATCCAAACTGCCTCCTTAGCTGCATCGGATGCCGCTATATATTTGGCCTCAGTAGTAGAATCGGCAATAGTACTCTGTTTGGAAATCTTCCAACATATCGCACCTCCGTTAAGCATAAACACAAATCCCGACTGCGATCGGAAACCATCCTTGTCGGTTTGAAAGCTAGCATCTGTGTAACCTCTTACAACAAGATCTTCTTCCATCCCTCCAAATACCAAAAATGCATCCTTATTCTTTCTTAAGTACTTTAGGATCGTCTTGACTGCCGTCCAATGGTTCTCACCAGGATCAGATTGGTAACGACTTGTCATGCTCAAAGCATACGAGACGTCGGGTCTAGTACAAATCATAGCATACATGATAGATCCAATAGCCGAAGTGTATAGAACTTCATTCATCCTCTTTCGTTCATCAGTTGTCTTAGGACACTGAGTCTTACTAAGAGTAACACCATGACTCATTGGCAAGTTTCCTCTCTTAGAATTTTCCATTTTGAATCTTCTAAGAACCTTGTCAATGTAGGTACTTTCGCTCAACAGATGATGAAGTCGTGAGCATATCTCCATCCACATCCTCCGAGCAATCTTCAACCACATTGACTGACTTTGAAGATCCTTCCTTGCCTTCACCGTTCCCCTTCTTCGGACAATTCTGCCTCTTGTGCCCCTTCTGCCCACACTTGAAACAATTCCCCTTGTACTTCTTCCTTGACTGAGAACGAGAATTCTGCCTCTGCGAGTTATCCCGGAACTGAGATCTCCCACGTTCCTGATTTTCCTTCACAAATAACCCCTCACCCGCAGGTTCATCAACGGACTTCTTCCGTTTATGAAAAGCTAGAAGAGCTTCTGTGACCAGTTGCAGTTCCACAGTCTCCTTCCCCCACATCAACGTAGTAACAAGGTTTTCGTTTGTTGAAGAATTGGGCAACGAATTCAACAGCATCAAAGCCTTGTCCTCATCCTCGAACTTCACCTCCACCTTAACCAAATCGTTGAGAATTTGGTTAAACGTGTGTATATGAGATTTTAGGTCAGAACCCTCTACCATCTTAAGCCCATACAGCCATTGCTTAAGATGCAATTTGTTCGAAACGGATTTCGACAAATACCTAGCCTCCAAAATCTCCCAAACCTTCGTCGGTGATTCCTCATCGATCACGTGATACACCACCTCATCCCCAAGGTACTGCCGTATAGAGGATACAGCCCGCTCTTGCAATTCCTTCCATGGACCTTCTTCGATATCATCAGGTTTATCCGAAGATCGAAGAAACTTTCCCAAGCCTGCTTGAATCAAGAATTCCTTCACCCTCCTTTGCCATAACGCAAAGTTTCCATGCCCATCAAACTTCTAAACATCGGACTTCACAGTGATAGAATTCCCCCCAGACATCGCAGCCGTGCTCTGATACCAGTTGTTGTGCAATCGCAGCGGAAGCAAGAGAACAATAACCAAGAACACACAAGCAATCAATAGGGAAATCGAAAGAGAAAAGAGATGAAATCAATTTGGGGTTTGAATCACTGCCTTTGTATTATGTGCAATATCTTTCTTAACTTTTACATAGGGTTATAACAAGTATTTATACTACATAACCCTAGCCCAAAACTAAGACCAGAAAACACAAAAGCCCGTGAAACAAAAACCCCCCGGCTGGCCTTGAGGCGTGCGCCTCAAGGCAATCCATGCGGCCGCCTGGGAATGATTCAAGCCACGCCTAACCTTCGGAGCATGAGGCGCCCGCCAAGACAGGAACCATGCGCCCGCCTCAAGCAAACTACGCTAACTCCAAAACCAACTGGACGCGAGGCGCCCGCCTCGCCATTCCCCAAGCGCCCGCCTCAAACCAAAGTACCAGAGCTCCATCTTCTGTCTTCAAAGCGTCCGCCTCACATTGTGTGGGGCGCCCGCCTCAGACCAAAAGACCCAGCCATGAAGAAACGAGCCACATCCAACACCAAAATTGCTGCTTTAATACTACGAAAGAAGGGTATAGTATATCTTAAAAACTATTCTCCAAATGTAAGTTAAAAAAATCATAGTGATACTGTACAACATGAATAAAAAATATGTTGATCGCTAAACTTCTTTGCAAATGGTAAATACTGTCAACTACTACATCTGTCTCAAAATGAGTGCTTATTTTTGTTCTTGATCATAACATAACTGTTCATCCATTTTGGACAGATAACTATAACCGCGAAAGTTGAGATCCAACGGGGTAGTAGGTCATGGGGATTAGAGCACTATTATTCTTCTTCAAATGGGTATCAGAACTTCTTGATGGAGTGAGATCGTTTTCGCTTGAAACTTTGGTGGATTCAAAGAAGCAACTAAATGGGCTTAAGAAGAAGGTCATTTTGAAACTTTTAAGGTAAATCTTAGTTCTATTAGCTCTCGAGTTGGGAGTAAATTAGAAGGCAAAGGATTGTGTTTGATTTGTCTTTCTTTGTGATAATATTCTCACCTGATATATGCAAATTTATAGGTAAAGAAAAACTGGGTTAGCTTCCTTTCATGTTCCCCAAGAAAGATGATTCTTCATGAGACCTCAATTTTTATTTTTAATTTTTCAAATTATGACACAATATTCAGGTGTTATTCCTAAGTCAAGTTGAATTTTCAACACGTAAACGTGACAATTAAAAAAGATTGGGGATCAAGGAAATATAGATAACAAAAGTCAAGGCGGCGCATATATAAACACTTGTTACAAGACAAAACAAGCTCGGTTTCCTTCCTGAGTTGCTCCAAATTTCTAAAGAAAGACAATTCTTAAATTACTGGGATCTTAGCTATTTTTGAATGAAAAATAGCTAAGATCAAATTTTTCAATATATATGACGTGGCAATAACATTGGATTGGAGATAAAGGAATTATACATAATGAAAGTCACGGATCGACTTGGGCCAATCACAGTATTACGCATCAGTAAGTGTAGACTTGTCCATAGCCTAATGGCGATGTAAGTGAAAAAAAATTTGGTAATTCATTTTTGGGACGGAGGGAGTAAAAAATAAGAGAAGGTATATAATATGACTTTGTGTTCAAGACCAGAAAATTTGTGAAACAGTTCCCCTGTTCTTTCCATGCTTATACACCAAAAAATTGAAAAAATTTGGTGTTCATTTGTTGCTTGCAGAGATAAGTACACAACATTGAGTTTTGTATCTTGCCTGTTGAGTTAGATCATATTGATCAGGTCGGACGCGTATTTTGTGTTTCTTTTTTATTTATACATATTTTTAATACTTATTCTAAATCAAGAGGGATGTCCTAGAACAATATCAGGTGCTATTCTAGCAGCAATAGATTGCCAATTCCAAAATAAAAAATATGATGAATATCCTTTAAAAAAAATAAAAAAATAGCTGGAGCATCTGTTTTTTTATCTTGCACCAGTTTTTAACGCACTCGAAATCAGTAACGAGTGACCGCGATTGCTGCTTTAATACTACGTGTTAGGACCTAACTTTGATCAATGTCTTAGTTAGTTGGTTTTGATAAATGAATATATATATAGAACAGGGTTTATATCAAAAGAGGAAGACTGTCAGTCATGATCCTTTTCTCTGACAGCTATGAGTTTTATAGCTATGATTCTGTTGTATACAATGATTACAATCAATCAAAAACATGAATCATATTCTCTCTCTAAGCCATAAAAGATCATCAAAGTGCATCTCAGTCCTTATTAGAGAACATCTCTGATAGCTAAGCCTTGTATGATAGCCATCACTTTGTCTCAATCTCTGTTACCACAATCTCAACCAAAGTGGAACCTGGATCTTCACAGCTGTCAAGTTCATCATTGAAGACAAATGAAGACCAATGAAGACCACTGAAGACCTTCTAGAAGCTCTCAGTTCAAGCCACAGCTCAAGCAAGCTCATGAATACCTGCAAGTGGACAAGTGAGGCAAAGACCAGTCAAGGCTCATTAATGTAGCTACAACAATCATATTCCAACGGCTACATTGAAGGGTATAAATAGAGGAATTCATCCTCTACACAATACACTTTTGAAAAATACTCTTTTTCACAGTCCAAACCTCTCCCTTACACCCACACACACCTCCTGTAATTCACACACTCACTCACCAATCCTTACCCTTTAAACTCAGTCCCAAACCAAACCCTCACCCCAAAACCTTTGCCTCCACAACAAAACACCCCTTAGTGTGTTAATTCACAAATTCCAAAATCCTAAGACTGTACTTTAGGTGTAGAACTAGTTTGTAATCATTCAAGACTGTACTTTGAGTGTATTATTTGCTTTGTAAAATCTTGAGGCTTGTACTTCAAGTTGTAAAAACACTTAAGGCTGTACTTTAAGTGTATCCCTAGTTGATTGTACTAATTAGGAAGAGGAAGTTCAAGGAACTTGCTGAATCAATCATTTGTAATTTTTGTTAATTAAAGATTATAATAAAATTGATCTCACTTGTCAAGATTGACGGTGGGGGTGGATGTAGGAGGAGTGAACTACGAACCACTTTAAATTCTACGTGTTATTACATTTTTGCAATCACGCTCACACACTTGCATTATTTCTTTGTGTTTCTTGTCCTATCATTATTTCAAGTCTCTCTTATTCATTTGCACAATTCAAACTATCATCGACGGCTAAGCCAAACCATAGGCATCGATCATCTGCATATCAACAAAGGGCCTTTCAATTGGTATCGGGCGTGTCTTCACATTCAAAAGTCTAACAACTTGTGAAGGATCCTCTTCAAACCCACCATGCCTCAACCAAGAAGAAATAATGAGAAAGACATCCCACACATTGATGGATGTGGATCTTTTGAGATCTACGCTTCAAAAATAAAAACATATCTTGATGCAAACGGTATATGGAATTGGTATGTTCTAGAGAATGAAGTGTCCTACCCAACTCAAATCTGTGCGATGGAGGACCTAGTAAGATCAAATCACCGAAACATGGTCGAAGGTGAAAAGCAATTGATAAGTGCAAACTTAAAAGTCAAGAACATTCTTCAAAAGAGTGTAAATGACTCACTAGCACAAGAAATTGCTAAGGAACCAAATGCCCGAAACGGCATGGGCTCTTATTCAAACTAAGTTCACTAAACACTCCGGTGTTAGGACACAAAACTTGTATAACTTGCTTAGGCAATTAGACAACTTCAAGTTCTACCCTGGAGAAAAGGTGAGTCTTTGCTCGGCCAAGGTTTGAGAACCTTGTTAGATCAATTGCTGACCATGGATAAACCTTTGAACAACAAGATCTCTGCCTCAAGATATACTCAAATCTTCCTCAAGAATATGAAAAGGTAGCATTACCTATTAGAGAAGGATCTGAATGGAGCACCATGACAGTTGAACAGTATTTTGGAAAGCTTGAAGCTTATGAATTGGAAGGTATGATAAAAATTCAATCAGTCCCTTCCATTTCACAAACCTTAGCTTTAACTGCTCAAGAAACTGTCCACAAGCCAATCACTCACCAAGACATTGAGACCATTGTCAACAATGCCCTTCAAAAGATAAACATCAGCTCCAAGTCTGTCAGCAAACAGATCTCCCAAGAAGACATTCCAAGTCTCATTTCCATGGCTGTCAGAAATGCCATGAAATTTCAAAAGAAATCTTTTGACAAAAAATTCAATCCATCCACATCTAATGCTCAACAAGACAGCTACAAAAAGACAATTGATTGCTTCAACTGTGGAAAGCAAGGACATTACTCATCTGATTGTCCTGAACCAAGGAAACCTAGGGACAATCAGACAGCTAAGAAGATGACCTACTCAAAAGAGTTCATTCACAGTTCTAAGTGCAACTGCTTCAATTGCTCCAAAAATAAACATGACAAAAACAATTCAGTGATGAAGAGTATGTGTCAAGTGATGATTCTGAAATTGAAGGAGAAGAAGCCATGATATGCCTTATAGCTGAAGATGAGGAAGAATCTGACAATGAGGAAGAGATGGAAGCACTTCTTGCTGCTTCTGACGAACTAAAAGAGGTACATGATTTTAACTCTTTAAATATTGATGGTTTTAAACAATTAGTTTGCACTCTTTTAATTCAAACAAAAAAACAAAAAACTAGCTTTGCTTCACTGGTCAATGAGAATCTTTCCCAATCCTCAACCATTGACACCCTCACAAAAACCATTTCTGAGCTTGAGAAAGCATGCCAAGGGCTAAGAGATCAATGCATCATGCTTGAAAAACAAAACATGGATCTGACAGCTGAGACATCAAGTAATCATGAAAACTGTCAAAAACTCAGTAATCTTGAAAAAGAAAATGATGCCCTTAAAAAGAAAATAGATTCATGGAACATGTCAAGCAAAGCATTATCTCTTTTCACCTACACCCAAAGGCGTCCCAGTGACAAAACAGGATTGGTGCGATGATCCTACACAAAAGGTGTACACTCCTCCCACTGGTGAAAGGGCCATTGAAAAAATGGTTCTAGAAAACCTAAGCTCTGGCAGCTATCAAACTCAAACCTACCCTGTTCAAACCAAAGGAAAATCAAAAGAAATCTTGGGTGGTCCTAGTCAACCAAAGGAAGGACCAAGTAGAATTCAAGGAAGCAAGTATATTTGGGTTCAAAAAGGAGCCAATATACAGGAAGAAGTCAAGCTACAAGAATATGCTAGTCAGTCAAGTCCTGTCAGACAGCCAAGGGTTGACAGACAGCCAAGGCATGACAGACAGCCAAGGCCTGACAGACAACCAAAATCTTCCAAACAACAAAGAACCCCAAGGCAACAAAGATTCTATAACAAACATAGATACACCAAACAACAAAAACCTCAATGGCAATACTCAAATGGTAGAAGCCATGCTAGTCAAAATGACTCTCCCAGATCATCCTCTTCAAATAACTTTCAGTTTCAACCCCAATACAACCATCCAAACCACTTCTTCAATCCATCCCAATCAACTGTCCTTACACCTTACATGATGCAAATCATGTCATATTATCATGCCCTAAACCAATTCTTCAACAAGGGACCAATGAACAAAGCTAGGGTTCCAAAGAAAAACTAATCCTTTGGACCCAAAAGAATAAAAAGGGGTACCATAAAATTTACTCTCTGTTTTGCAGGTACCTAGGAAAGGACTTTGGTATTTAGATAGTGGTTGTAGTAGACATATGACCTTCAATAAAGACTGGCTGCAACAATATTCCCTAAAAATGGTCCAAATGTAACCTTTGGTGACAATTCCCAAGCTAAGGTCAAAGGATCGAAATCTTATTACAAAAGATATCATTTTTACAAATGTGTCTTATGTAGAGGGTCTCAAACACAATTTGATCAGCATAAGTCAAATCTGTGATAAGGGATATCATGTTGTTTGCACTAAGGATAAATGCACTGTTAAAGATAAAAACAATAAAGTCATCCTAACTGGATCAAGAAAAGGAAATCTCTATTGCTTAAACTTAGAGATTGTGGAAACCTCAAATGCTCACTGCCTTCTGTCTTTCAATCAATCGATATGTCATGGCTATGGCACAAGAGATTGGCTCACCTCAATCACAAAACCATTTCCAAGCTTGCAAATTCCAATCTTGTCAGAGGTCTACCAAAGATCCCATTCAAAAAGGATAAACTTTGCAAAGCATGCCAATGTGGGAAGCAAAAGAAATCTTCATTCAAACCCAAGACTAAGTTGGACACCTCAAGACCTATTGAACTGCTTCATATGGATCTTTTTGGACCCATAAGAACTAGATCTTTAGGAGGAAAAGATACTCCCTAGTTGTTGTTGATGATTTCACAAGATTCACTTGGATTATTCTTCTTGAATCCAAAAGTGACACCCTTAGCCGTCCGATAAAGCCGTTCAATAAAATTCAAAATCAAAAAGGGACATCCATCATCAAGATCGAGATCTGACCATGGGAAGGAATTTGAGAACATTTGGAGTAGAAGAGTATTGTGATTCCAAAGGCATTGATCACAATTTTTCAGCCCCAAGAACTCCCCAACAAAATGGTGTTCTTTGAAAGGAAGAACAGGACAATCTGTGAGGCGGCAAGAACAATGCCGTGCGAACACAATCTCCCAAAGTATTTTTGGGGTGAAGTATTACTCTTTGCAGTGTATGCTCAAAACAAAACACTAATCAACAAGTTCCACAAGAAGACTCCATATGAATTGTGGAATAACAAAGTCCCTACCATTTCCTACTTTCACAGCTTTGGAAGTAGATGCTTCATTCACAACAATGGCAAGAACAATTTGGACAAATTTGACTCCAAAAGTGATGAAGGAATATTTCTTGGATACTCCAACACAAGCAAAGCTTATAGAGTTTACAACAAAAGAAGACTTGTTGTGGAAGAATCAATTCATGTTGACTTTGATGAAAACAATGATCAAAGTGTAACTGAGTTGTGTGATTTTGATGAAGGTTTGGGAAACCTAGATAATCTTCCTGAAGCATCTCCCATTCTTGACTCATCTATTCTCAATCATGAACAAGATTCATCAAATCTTCCATACATGGTTCCAAGAAACTCATCTGACAGCCATCCTGTGCCAGACAGCCATGAACCATCTCACTCTCATCAACAATCAATCCAGCCAACCAAGTCAACAGCAATCTCTCCCACTCTCAACCCAACTGATGAGGAAGAAAATATTCAAATAAATGGTCATTCCTTGACTGACCCTCCTCAAAATTTTCCCTTAGCTGACAGCCATCCCTATTCCTCATATAATCCATCTTCTAGCCACCTTCCATCTCCATCCAATAAACCTCTTTCTCCTCCCAAAACCAATGATGAAACCACCATTACCCACATCATTCCACCCAATAAAGATCTTTACATCAGCCTTTAAATTGATAAAACCCCAGTTCCAGACAACATCCCTTTTCTCATGAGTGCATTCATATCCCAAGTGGAACCAAAGAAAATAAATGAAGCACTCCAAGATGCTGACTGGATTGAAGCCATGGAAGAAGAACTAGAGCAGTTTGAAAGAAACAAAGTGTGGCAACTTGTTCCTAAACCAAGAAACCAAACTGTCATTGGAACAAGATGGGTTTTCAGAAATAAGATGAATGAAGAAGGGGTTGTGATAAGAAATAAAGCTAGGTTGGTTGCCCAAGGATACAGACAAGAAGAAGGTATTGACTATGATGAGACTTTTGCACCTGTTGCAAGACTTGAAGCTATTAGGCAATTCCTTGCCTATGCTTCATTCAAAAAGATGAAAGTATTCCAAATGGATGTCAAAAGTGTTGGGATTGGAGTCAAAACCATGAAGAAAAATCGCAGGAGCAGTTTCTGGTCATGAGCGCGACCGCGCTAGGCTCGTGCGCGACCGCGCTGGAGGTTCGAATGAGGCGTTGGACTTTCTGGACTGAAGCGCGGACGCGCTGACTTGGAGGGCGGCCGCGCTGGCTACGGATCTGGACTGATTCAGTTTCCTACTTTGATCAGATTTCCTCTTGATTTGGTGTTTCCTTGTGACAACAATATTTGGAAGACTTGTGAAGAAAGAAGAATACTTTCTTAAGTTAGGAATCCTTTTATTGTTAGGATTTGATTTCTTGTTCCTATAAATACATGTGGTAGCCTAGAAACAAATTGTGCGAGATTGTAACATCTGAAAATATTATAGTGAATATTTTGGCTTGGTAGCGCCCCCGGACGTAGTTGTTGTTGCAACGAACCGGGTTAACAATTCTTGTGTGTTCCTTTGTGTGTGATTTACTTTTCGTGTGTGTTGCATATTATTATTCTTCCTAGCTCGGTTCGTTTCCGCTGCGTGGGCGTGATTTTCACAACAACTGGTATCAAAGCTCTTGGTTTTGTCGAATCATTGCTTGGGGTGTCTTTTGCTATGGATTTCTTGGGAGCTTTGGAGGATGGGAATAAGGTGGTGTTGATCGAAAAGTTTGATGGGACGGATTTCAATTTTTGGAAGACACAGATCGAAGACGTTCTATGGAACAAGGATTTGTATCTACCATTAAAAGAAAAGCCGGCGGACATAGAGGAAGCAAAATTCGAAATCTTGGATCGGAAAGCGTTAGGGCTTGTTAGGCAAACGTTGACCAAGGATGTGGCGAAGAATGTTTTGGAGGCGAAGACTACCATGGAGATGTTACAGATGTTGGCGAGCATGTACGAGGCACCATCGGCAGCGAATAAAGCTCATCTAATGAGGAAGCTGTTGAACGTAAGGATGGTGGAGGGCATGTCGGCAACAAAGCATATAAGTGAATTCAAATCTACTGCGACCCAACTGTCTTCCGTGGCTGTTACTCTTGATGATGAGGTACTAGCATTGATTTTACTTTCTTCTTTGCCGGAAAGTTGGGATACGACTGCGATAGCAGTTAACGTTTCAACAGGAAAAGTGAAGTTGAAGTTTTCGGATGTCGTTGATGTGATTCTTGGCGAAGAAATTCGTAGGAAGAGCAAGGGTGGGACATCGGGGCTAGCACTAAATGTCGGTGAAAAGAGTAAGGGTGGCAAGAAGGTGATTACTTGCTACGATTGTGGGGAGAAGGGGCACTTTAGGAGAAGTTGTCCGAAGCGGTCAGGCAGAGCGAAGGAATTGAATGTTGCTGAGGAGATGGCGGACGTATTAATCTTGGGTGGGAGCAGTTCAACTGATTCGTGGGTTTTAGATTCGGGCTCGACGTTTCATTCATGCACCAGTGCAGAAAGAATGGAGCAGTACGTTCCGGGTGATTTTGGGGTTGTTCGTTTGGGAAACGATTATCCTGTCAAGGTCATTGGAAAGGGGGTAGTTCGGGTCAAAGCAACGGATGGGACTGTTTTACGGCTACGTGATGTGCGACATATTCCGGATTTGAAGAGGAACTTGATTTCCATAAGGCAACTTGATAAGGAGGGTTGTGTGGTGACCTTCGGTTGTGGGACGTGGAAGGTAAACCGCGGAGCTAGCTTGGTGGCTCGTGGCGGCGTGCAAAATATGTTGTATACCACATGCAACATGAGTAGTTGGGGGAAACGAAGGCGCATCCCAATGATGAATGGTGGTGGCCGAGATCGCCATGGTGGGAGAAATTTCACTAAACGGTATGTTGGTAGAAAATTGGGTAATGAAGTCGGCCGACACGGAGCCAATTTGGCCAACATGGGAGCGGGATCTAGAACGGTGATGCGATGGGTTGCAAAGAACACACAAAGGTTCCAAGCTTGTGATTGTGTGGGGCACGTGAATTCGCGCTGTTTAGGATCGATAGTTAGCAAGCAAGTGAGCGGGGATGTGCAGGGAGGATCATTCGGAATGAAGACTCGGAGCATGGTAGAACCGACAGTTATGTTGAAGCGTTGCTCAGCTTCAACTCACTTGGATAACTAGACAAGAGGTCGGGCGCTACCAACGCATTAGCTGGCCACTGAAAATTGAGATTTGTTTGTTTCAAGAAAAGGTATCATGGATGGTTTGTCTCCAGGTGGGAGATTGTTGGGATTGGAGTCAAAACCATGAAGGAAAATCGCAGGAGCAGTTTCTGGTCATGAGCGCGACCGCGCTAGGCTCGTGCGCGACCGCGCTGGAGGTTCGAATGAGGCGTTGGACTTTCTGGACTGAAGCGCGGACGCGCTGACTTGGAGGGCGGCCGCGCTGGCTACGGATCTGGACTGATTCAGTTTCCTACTTTGATCAGATTTCCTCTTGATTTGGTGTTTCCTTGTGACAGCAATATTTGGAAGACTTGTGAAGAAAGAAGAATACTTTCTTAAGTTAGGAATCCTTTTATTGTTAGGATTTGATTTCTTGTTCCTATAAATACATGTGGTAGCCTAGAAACAAATTGTGCGAGATTGTAACATCTGAAAATATTATAGTGAATATTTTGGCTTGGTAGCGCCCCCGGACGTAGTTGTTGTTGCAACGAACCGGGTTAACAATTCTTGTGTGTTCCTTTGTGTGTGATTTACTTTTCGTGTGTGTTGCATCTTATTATTCTTCCTAGCTCGGTTCGTTTCCGCTGCGTGGGCGTGATTTTCACAACAACTGGTATCAAAGCTCTTGGTTTTGTCGAATCATTGCTTGGGGTGTCTTTTGCTATGGATTTCTTGGGAGCTTTGGAGGATGGGAATAAGGTGGTGTTGATCGAAAAGTTTGATGGGACGGATTTCAATTTTTGGAAGACACAGATCGAAGACGTTCTATGGAACAAGGATTTGTATCTACCATTAAAAGAAAAGCCGGCGGACATAGAGGAAGCAAAATTCGAAATCTTGGATCGGAAGCGTTAGGGCTTGTTAGGCAAACGTTGACCAAGGATGTGGCGAAGAATGTTTTGGAGGCGAAGACTACCATGGAGATGTTACGAGATGTTGGCGAGCATGTACGAGGCACCATCGGCGGACGAATAAAGCTCATCTAATGAGGAAGGCTGTTGAACGTAAGGATGGTGGAGGGCATGTCGGCAACAAAGCATATAAGTGAATTCAAATCTCTGCGACCCAAGTCTTCCGTGGTCAAGTACTCTTGATGATGAGGTACTAGCATTGATTTTACTTTCTTCTTTGCCGGAAAGTTGGGATACGGCTGCGATAGCGATTAACGTTTCAACAGGAAAAGTGAAGTTGAAGTTTTCGGATGTCGTTGATGTGATTCTTGGCGAAGAAATTCGTAGGAAGAGCAAGGGTGGGACATCGGGGCTAGCACTAAATGTCGGTGAAAAGAGTAAGGGTGGCAAGAAGGTGATTACTTGCTACGATTGTGGGGAGAAGGGGCACTTTAGGAGAAGTTGTCCGAGCGGTCGAGCGGAAGCGAAGGAATTGAATGTTGCTGAGGAGATGGCGGACGTATTAATCTTGGGTGGGAGCAATTCAACTGATTCGTGGGTTTTGGATTCGGGCTTGACGTTTCATTCATGCACCAGTGCAGAAAGAATGGAGCAGTACGTTCCGGGTGATTTTGGGGTTGTTCGTTTGGGAAACGATTATCCTGTCAAGGTCATTGGAAAGGGGGTAGTTCTGGTCAAAGCAACGGATGGGACTGTTTTACGGCTACGTGATGTGCGACATATTCCGGATTTGAAGAGGAACTTGATTTCCATAAGGCAACTTGATAAGGAGGGTTGTGTGGTGACCTTCGGTTGTGGGACGTGGAAGGTAAACCGCGGAGCTAGCTTGGTGGCTCGTGGCGGCGTGCAAAATATGTTGTATACCACATGCAACATGAGTAGTTGGGGGAAACGAAGGCGCATCCCAATGATGAATGGTGGTGGCCGAGATCGCCATGGTGGGAGAAATTTCACTAAACGGTATGTTGGTAGAAAATTGGGTAATGAAGTCGGCCGACACGGAGCCAATTTGGCCAACATGGGAGCGGGATCTAGAACGGTGATGCGATGGGTTGCAAAGAACACACAAAGGTTCCAAGCTTGTGATTGTGTGGGGCACGTGAATTCGCGCTGTTTAGGATCGATAGTTAGCAAGCAAGTGAGCGGGGATGTGCAAGGAGGATCATTCGGAATGAAGACTCGGAGCATGGTAGAACCGACAGTTATGTTGAAGCGTTGCTCAGCTTCAACTCACTTGGATAACTAGACAAGAGGTCTGGGCGCTACCAACGCATTAGCCGGCCACCGAAAATTGAGATTTGTTTGTTTCAAGAAAAGGTATCATGGATGGTTTGTCTCCGTGTGGGAGATTGTAGGGATCGGAGTCAAAACCATGAAGGAAAATCGCAGGAGCAGTTACTGGTCAGGAGCGCGACCGCGCTAGGCTCGTGCGCGACCGCGCTGGCGGTTCGAATGAGGCGTTGGACTTTCGGCGAAGCGCGGGCCAGCGCTGACTTGGAGGGCGGCCGCACTGCTACGGATACGGGCGATTCAGTTTCCTACTTTGATCAGATTTCCTCTTGATTTGGTGTTTCCTTGTGACAGCAATATTTGGAAGACTTGTGAAGAAAGAAGAATACTTTCTTAAGTTAGGAATCCTTTTATTGTTAGGATTTGATTTCTTGTTCCTATAAATACATGTGGTAGCCTAGAAACAAATTGTGCGAGATTGTAACATCTGAAAATATTATAGTGAATATTTTGGCTTGGTAGCGCCCCCGGACGTAGTTGTTGTTGCAACGAACCGGGTTAACAATTCTTGTGTGTTCCTTTGTGTGTGATTTACTTTTCGTCTGTGTTGCATCTTATTATTCTTCCTAGCTCGGTCCGTTTCCGCTGCGTGGGCGTGATTTTCACAACAAAAAGTGCCTTTCTAAATGGAGTATTAAATGAAAAGGTGTTTGTATCTCAACCCCCTGGTTTTGAGCACCCAAAGTTCCCTGATCATGTGTACAAATTGGACAAAGCTTTGTATGGGCTTAAACAAGCACCAAGAGCTTGGTATGATACTCTATCTAGATATCTCCTTGGCAAAGGATTTACCAAGGGCCATATTGATAACACTTTGTTTATCAAGAAATATGGAAATGATCAGTTGCTAATCCAAGTCTATGTTGATGACATCATTTTTGGTTCATCAAATGAAGAATTATGCACTGAATTTGGAGATATTATGAAAGACCAGTTTGAAATGAGTATGATTGGTGAGCTTACTTTCTTCTTGGGTCTTCAAGTCAAGCAAATGAAGGAAGGAATCTTCATTAACCAAGCTAAATACACAAGGGATATGATCAAGAAGTTTGACATGCAAACCGCTTCCCCGCCAAAACACCCTTGTCAACCACAACCAAACTCCATACCGATCTAGATGGTCAAAGTGTAAATCCAACACTTTACGTAAGCTACATTGGATCTCTTCTTTATGTAACAACTTCAAGACGACATTATGTTTAGTGTATGTCTTTGTGCTAGATTTCAAGCTAATCCCAAGGAATCTCATCTCTCTGTTGTCAAGAGAATTCTAAGATATCTCAAAGGAACCCCGATTTTGGCTTGTGGTATCCCACTTTGAATCCCCATTCTCTCTAATTGGATTCACTGATTCGACTATCTTTGGATGTAATCTAGATAGAAAATCCACAAGTGGTGGATGCCGGTTTATTGGCTCAAGAATCATTTCATGGTCAAGCAAAAAGCAAACCTCGGTAGCCACCTCAACAACCGAGGCCGAGTATATTCTTTGCGAGGCTTGTGTTGTTCAAAAATTCTCTATCTTAAAAGTCAACTTCAAGACTTTGGAATTGAATTATCCAACATTCCCATCTTCTGTGACAACTCAAGTACTATTGCCATGACAGAAAACCCTGTCCATCACTCAAAAACAAAGCATATTGAGGTCAGACACCATTTCATCAGGGATCATGTTGAAAAAGGGAATATCAACCTTGCAAAAGTTTGCACTGATGATAATGTCTCTGATATTCTCACAAAAGCCATGGATGAAAAGAGATTTGAGACACTAAGAGCCATGCTTGGCATGATAAATTTTACAAAATAATAAAAAAAAAAAAGGTTTTTTTTATAAATAAAAAGAGGCTTACATACTGGGTAATGCTGTCACAATGTTGCCTGACAGCTATTCCCTCATAAACATTCCTGATAGCCATCCTCTGATAGCTATCTCTCCAAAACCCATAAAAATAAAAAACAACAACAAAAACATACAAAAAACCCATAAAATCCTTCTCTCTCATCTTCATTCACCCAACAAAAACTTCCTCCAAACCATACAATCTTCAAAACCTACTCTCCTCTTCAAACCTTCATCTTAGCTGTCAGACATTCTTTGGAAATGTCACAGTCTCCCCAGACCCTCCTCCAGCACTCATTCCTTCATTTCTAGCCTCCTGAGTTGATTGCAAGGTCTGTTGGTACCTCTGCAACCACCTTTGGGTGCCTCTCCAAGAAAGGATCAATGGAAGTGGCGAATATTGGAGAGAAGGACTTGCCCTTCTAGGCCACCACTCTTCAATTGCATCATATGGCTGAAGCAATCCCTCCATTGGAGTCACAAAGCTAAAATCTCCTGAAAAAGAACCATTCCCTGTGATTGCAAATGGTTGACCAACACTTGACTCCACTCTCTCCACAGCAGGTACTCTTGCAGGGCTGAAGCAACCTATAACCTGGTTGAATAGGTATGAGATTGTTGAAGAAGGAGATATATGCACTCCTGCAAAGTTATCTCCTCTCCCCTCCAACAAACCAACTCCTGGAGAGAGAGAATCCCTGCTCACATGTGTATAAAGCTTATCTTGCTCAACCTTCTTCCTGACAGCTAAGCTTCTCTCCATAGGCTATGCGAGCCTGTCACCTTTTCCAACTCCCCCAATGTGTATACCCTTTCTACCTTACTCTTTCCCTTACTTGACTCTCCTTGATCAACTTTGATTGTCTTCCCAAAAAGCCTTATTCCCTCTCCCTCTTTACTGTCAACCTTTTCCCTGACAGCTACCTTCTTCATCTCTATATCTTGATCAACCCTCACTCTCTTGTTCTTACCCTTATCATTCACTCTCTCTGAACTTTCAACAATATTGAAAGACTCTCTCTCTATCTCCATTTCATCACTCATCAAATCATCCTCACAATTTTTCCCAAAGACCAATTATTTTGCTGTTTGAGCCATAATTTTTGGATTAAACTTTGAGGAAAATCTACCCATTTGTGTTTGTAAATAAATCTGAATAATTTTCCTCTGAAGTTGTCACTGTTTTATTGGCAATTTTCACCTAGCTATCTCAGACAGCCATCATCATTCAAACTAGCTTAAGCGTCGAGTTTTCTTTCAACAGCTAGGTTAAAGCAACCTTTAAGTGATTTGATTGTGTTAATTGCTCACAATTGTCACTTCCTTCGCCGTCTCTTCCCCTGCAAAACTCCTTGAAAAAGAGAATGTTCTTCTTGTGTTTTGTGGGAATTAATGTCTCAACGTGGGGAAGGGTAAAGACCACTATTCATATGAACAGTTACTAAACTTTGAAACCCCCAATGCTCATTAAAACCCACTTTCCACTCATTATTTGTCTCTCTCTCCTCTCGGAATCATTAAAATCCCTGTTCCATTAATTCTCAGTTTAAAATTTGTCTCCTTCCCTCTCCAATCCACCATCGTATCTCTTGACCCTAATTCTTTTTAGACATCAATGGCGGACCCAAAAGCAATGTACCCGGATGCTCATGGTTACTTCATCAAACCTAACTTCTATGATTCGAAGTAGGAATTCTCATCAAAGAACTTCTTGAGGTAAACGAATTACTTGATTTTATGGGAGCCAAACCCCCAATTTATGAAGAAGCGTGCGAGAGAAATTTATTTGGTAGGAAGAAGAAACAATGAAAATAATTCAATAAGCCACCATAGAAAATGTGGAGATAACTATCTCTCAAGAAATGGTTAGTGATGTCTATGGGATCCCAAATAAAGAAGATGCTGTAAAAAATATATGGGATAGAGGGTCAGAGAGATTGAAGACAGTATATGAGAAATTTCTTGGTGTTAAAGTCCACAGACTTCAAAGCCATTCAAGACAAAGCAATGGTGAAAAACAAAGATGATATCTTCAAGTCAACCACGATGGATGTGGTCAACAAAGCCATTGATGGCAAGCAATCCTCATTTGATCAAATGGGATCAAATGAGTGGAAGCGAATCTTGAGCCTAATGACCAAGGACACAAATTGGTGCATTGTTCTTCTCCACAATTTCCAACTTGCAGTCTCATCCTCTACTCTCAAATTCAAGAAGCAAGGTGGAAGGATGAACAACTTCAGATTCATGAGTGGAATTCTTGAAGTTCTAATTCCAAAGCTCAAACTGCTCTATCCAAGAAGTGGTGAAGGCGTGAAGCTATCTGAGACAAGGTGTTTCAATGAAAGAACTTTTTCATTGAAACAAAAGAAAGGAATTGTTATGAAAGTGGAGATATGAGCATGAAAAGTTTCAAGAAGCTCATGAAAAGGCTGGAAGAGGAAACAAGGAAGAAGATTGAACACTTTGGAAGGAGTTGATAGCATTGGCTACAAGTAGGAGAATAAAAAGAGGAGTGAAGACCAATGTCAAAAAAGCTGGAGTGTTAAAGAAGACTGTGGTATCTCCTAGCAAGAAAGGCAAAAGCGAGGATGATCGGTAGGCGACGGTGAAGGAACCATATCGATGGCCATGCTAAGGATGTTGAAGAAAGAGGTGTCGTTGATAGCCATAGAGATGACACCATGGAACAAACTCATTCTTTGGTGATCTTGATGTAGATCCTCAAGAACTCCGGGCGGCTATCAAATTGTCAAATACACAGCTTAAAGGAAAGGCACCTCTGACAGCTATCCCGTCCAAGCAGACAGTCACCAGGACCAAGGTACAATCCTCCTTATCCATTCCTTCTAATACTTTGCCAAAGAAAAGAAAACTAGAAAAGAAAGCCCCCAAAGCCAAGAAAACCAAAATAACTACCCCTTCCATTTCCCCAAAATCCACTTCTGTTAGTCCAAGAGTGGACAAGTCATCCACACCCAGCTCAGGTCATCAGTCAGCCATTGAAGCCATTCTTAACCTCAAAGAACCATCACAGAAACAACCTTTAAGGGGGAACATTGATGAGAATATCCCCTCTACCCATCCTCAACAGTTAGCCAAAATCCTGAAAGCAATTGATGCTATTGAATTAGATGGAAACCCTGACACTGAAAAGGATGTTCTTTTGTATCTTGATGATATTCTAAGTGAGGAAGAATCAGTAATGGCCCTAGATGAACTCAGACTTAGGTTAATGAAGAAAAGAAGTGGACCAGGAGAGTCATCTAGTAACCCCAAGGTGACAGCTATGGATGTAGATAGCCATACCTTCCCTTCCATTCCTGAGACTGAGCCTGTAAATGAACCTGCCTCAACTGTTGAAATTGAAAGGGGGAATGTTGATAATACTACTAAGGTCATTCAAAATCTCAAGAAGGTTGGAGTTGAGATTAATCCCATAATTGTCTCAAAAGGAGAATCAATTGTGAATGCTTGCAAAGGCCTTGTGCTTGATGGAACTCAAGAAAATGAGGAAGCTATGAAAGCTATCCTTGAGAAAAGGTTGGCCAAAAGTGAAGTCAGGGCAGCCTTAAACCTCCTTAAATCTCAATTCAGTCCCAATTCTCTCAATCAAAGTCTTGGCCAAACCTCTGAGTCAATCCCAACTGTTTCAACCCAAGCCTCTGCACCTTCCAAGCCAACTTCTCCAATCCCTGAAAATGAACCTTTTGAAGCCTCTCCTCATAGTCCAATTCTTGCTGGACAAGGTCAAGATTTGTCTGATAGTGATCCAATTCTTTCCAGTCCTGACAGCCATCCAAGCAATTCCATTCCTCCCTCTCAAAATCAATCCTTTCTTCCCAAGAAAGAACCCTGGATGCTTAGCTGTGGCATTGATTTCTCTATTTCTTCCATCAAGACAGCAAGAAAAGGGTTAGCCCATGTGTCTCATTTTCCAGAAATTGCAAATCCCTTTACCTATCCAAAATCATGGGAACTGTCAAGAAATGGGATGATTGTAGTGGCAAGAAACCTTGCAGGGTTAGTTTTCTTTGCCTATGAAAAATGGCAAGTGTCAAGAACCTCATCAACCTCCAACTTTGTTCACCAAATCCCATCATTTCCAAAGTTCATCACTCCCAATACTCTTCTTGATTGGGAAGTTCTTTTCAGCCAACTCATATCTCCATCACTCAATTCATGCATGTATATGCCAAAGGGTCTAGCCTTCACCCTCTGCATTGACCTTGCAAAATCATTTTTCCTTTCTCTGTTTGAACAAAAGTATGCCCTCATGCTTTTGATAAGGAAAATGGTCAACATCTTTCCCCCAACCCTTAATCCAGGAATTGAGCCCTACCTTTCTCCCTTCTTCACTGTTGATCCCATGAACTTCACCTCTCCCAATGAAAACTCTCACTTCATGAACTTGGTCTCTATTCACGAGATCAAAGAATTCGGAAGAGTCCATAGGCGACAGTCAAAACAGAACCAAAACTGTTATTGATCTTTCCTCAAACTCTGACAGTGATGATGATGATGCTCCTTCAAGTCCAGATCAAGGCTCTCCAATAATAATTCCATCTCCTACTTTTACCAACCCTCCTCAGCAATCCACTCATTCATTTCCTAAAGCTCAAGTCTCAGTTCAATCACAACCAGATCAATCCATTGGGCCCATGAAAAACAAGAGAACAAGGAACAAAAAGAAGCATTTGTGGGGCACAATGAGAATCGAAATGATCGAGATGCCCCTTACAAGAGCTCAACTAAATCAAAGGAAGATAAGTTCTTCAAGTATGATGAGAGGATGTCATGGGAATGGAACAATGAGTTCTACTACGAGAGGAGTGGAGCCGAGATATGAGAAAAGAACTAGAGGAAGAAAGAAATCGATTATTTCGGCCAGGCAAGAAAGAGAGGAGTTCTATGATCAACTGGCTGATGATTGAAGTGTAGTTTTATGAAACAATTTTTTTTGGTTTGTTAAAACAATTTATTTTGATTGGCTCAGTTTTTATGAATGTAATCTGTGAACCTTTTCTTGAGATTAAATTCATGTATTTCAATCTCATTACGGTTATTTGTGCTTGCTATGAATCCTTGTATTATTATTATTTCTCTTATCAAATGTGAAAACATGTTCTAAAATAGATATTCCTTTACCAAAAAGGGGGAAATTGTTAGGACCTAACTTTGATCAATGTCTTAGTTAGTTGGTTTTGATAAAGGAATATATATATAGAACAGGGTTTATATCAAAAGAGGAAGGCATCAGTCATGATCCTTTTCTCTCGACGGCTATGAGTTTTATAGCTATGATTACATTGTATACAATGATTACAATCAATCAAAAACATGAATCATATTCTCTCTCTAAGCCATCAAAGATCATCAAAGTGCATCTCAGTCCTTATTAGAGAACATCTCTGATAGCTAAGCCTTGTATGATCTGACAGCCATGACTTCTTTCCTCTGATAGCCATCACTTTGTCTCAATCTCTGTTACCACAATCTCAACCAAAGTGGAACTTGGATCTTCACAGCTGTCAAGTTCATCATTGAAGACCAATGAAGACCAATGAAGACCACTGAAGACCTTCTAGAAGCTCTCAGTTCAAGCCACAGCTCAAGCCAGCTCATGAATACCTGCAAGTGGACAAGTGAGGCAAAGACCAGTCAAGGCTCATTAATGTAGCTACAACAGTCATATTCCAACGGCTACATTGAAGGGTATAAATAGAGGAATTCATCCTCTACACAATACACTTTTGAAAAATACTCTTTTTCACAGTCCAAACCTCTCCCTTACACCCACACACACCTCCTGTAATTCACACACTCACTCACCAATCCTTACCCTTTAAACTCAGTCCCAAACCAAACCCTCACCCCAAAACCTTTGCCTCCACAACAAAACACCCCTTAGTTTGTTAATTCACAAATTCCAAAATCCTAAGACTGTACTTTAGGTGTAGAACTAGTTTGTAATCATTCAAGACTGTACTTTGAGTGTATTATTTGCTTTGTAAAATCTTGAGACTGTACTTCAAGTTGTAAAAACACTTAAGACTGTACTTTAAGTGTATCCCTAGTTGACTGTACTAATTAGGAAGAGGAAGTTCAAGGAACTTGCCTGAATCAATCATTTGTAATTTTTGTTGATTAAAGATTATAATAAAATTGATCTCACTTGTCAAGATTGACAGTGGGGGTGGATGTAGGAGGAGTGAACTCTGAACCACTTTAAATTCTCTGTGTTATTACATTTTTGCAATCACACTCACACACTTGCATTATTTCTTTGTGTTTCTTGTCCTATCATTATTTCAAGTCTCTCTTATTCCGCTGCACAATTCAAACTATCATCTGACAGCTAAGCCAAACCATAGCTGTCTGATCATCTGCATATCAACAAAGGGCCTTTCACTACGGAAGAACGAGGATATCATATAATTATTCTCTAAGTATTACAAAAATCATAATGATATAATACAGCATGAATGGAAAATCTGTTGATGGCAAAACTTCTTTACAAATGGCAAGTACGATTACTACCTCCATCTCAAAATGAATGATCTATTTTGTCCTGATCAAGAGGACATTCATTTTGAGACGGAGAGACTAACTTATAATACATAGTGAACACAAATAAGCCAAAGAATGTTGATGTTCCACGTTATGATTTTCAGATAACTATAAGCGTGAAAGTTGAGATCCAACAGGGAAATAGGTCACTGGAATTGGAGCACTAGTCTTGTTTTTCTTTGACTTGCTTTTCTCCATATTGGTATCAAAACTTTTTGATGCAGTGAGATTTGCTTCACATGAAACTTTGGTGGAATCGGAGAAGCAACTAAAGGGGTTTAAGAAGATGGCCATTTGAATATATTGACGTAAAGCTTAGAACGATATTGTGTTTGATTTTCGGTCAACTAATCTATGCATATTTATAAGGAAGGTAAAGAAAAACTAGGCGAGTTTCCTTCCATGTTCCTGCAAATATCTAGCTTCCTTGGACCTCAACTTCTTTTTGACACCATATGCAGGTGTTTTGCCTAAATTCAACGAAAATAAAGTTGACAATTACAATAGATTGGGGATCAAGGAAATGGAAATGACAAAACAAGGACCAATCATGGTGTTACACATCGACAAAGACGACATCACAAGCATCGGTATGTGTAGACTTGTCCTAGTCCATAGTCGATGTGCATTTTTGACTTGGTATCCATCGAGATACTACTCTATACTAGTTCTAAGACTTTTATTTTCTTGCCTATATATATATATATATATATATATATATATATATATATATATATATATATATATATTTAAATGAATTTCTTAGAGTAAATGATTTTTATTTTATTTTATTATATATTTGTATTTTTTTCATCGTCTAAAATAAACAAATAAAATTACTTGGCATTCGTTATATTTCATTCATTTTTGATAAAAATAAAGAAACTTGAGAATATTTATGTAGTTCAACAGGACGATAGTTCAGCACAGCAGGAAGCAGTTCACGGGGCACGACTCGTGATCTCCGGCACGACTCGTGACACTGATCATCACGAGTGCAACAATGAGTACGACTCGTACCACGAGTGGGTTAAGAAGGGAACGACTCGTGACCTTTAGGACGAGTCGTGCTTTCCGCTGAAAGACGGAATCTGGTTTTTATTTTGTTGATGTTTGAACAATTAAGTTAGGGTATTTTGGTATTTTACTTTTAAAGTCGTTTTAGGGTTTGTGTGGGAGTATTTATACTTGTTTTTGGGTTTTGAAAACTTAGAATTTGATTATTTATGAATTATTAAGAAAAGCTTGAAGCTTTCTTTTATCGAATCTCGGTTCTTTCTTGTTCGGTATTTAATCTCTAGCCGCAAGGCATCATTTGGTAGCAGTTGTCTGGACGAATCGATGGCCGAACGAGGGCGTGGTGGTCGCGGTGGACGTGGTGGTTGGGGTAGGGGCCGTGGAGCAGATCTCCAAGAAGACGATCATCATCGCGAACGTGATCTGCGTGATGTTGAGATAGATGATTTGAGAAGACAGGTTCAGATACTTCAACTCCAGGTTCAGAATCGCAGGAATCGAACGAGAACTCCAACGGATGTGGGTTCAGATTCGGCTGGTTCTTCCGACGAGGGGGAGTATCAAGAGGGAATCAATCCCTTCGCCATAAATCATGGACGTCAGTTCAGGTATGAGGGAGACTCTTCAAAGGATATTGGTGTCAAGATTGAAATTTCGAAATTTGAAGGTAAAGTCCACCCTGATGAGTTCATTGATTGGCTTAATATTGTTGATAGGATTTTTGATTTAAAACATATGAAGGATAGTGCTAAGGTGAAATTTGTTGCAATCAAATTGAAGAAACATGCTTCAATTTGGTGGGATCATGTTAAGAAACAAAGGGCTCGTGAAGGGAAATCCAAGATTCAGTTTTAGGATAAGATGAAGAAAATACTGTGAAGAAAGTTCCTTCGTGAACATTATAGGCAAGAATCTTTTATTGATTACCATAATCAGAAGCAAGGAGATTTATCGGTGGCGGAGTTCATCAATGAATTTGACCGCTTGCGTATGCAATGTGATGTGGCCGAAGAGGATGAACAAACAATTGCTCGTTTTCTTGGAAGAATTTGTGTTGATATTTCAGATGCGGTTCAGTTGCAGCAGTATTGGACTTATGACGATGTTTCTCGCCTTGCTTTGAAGGTTGAGAAACAATTGCAGAAAAAGAAGGTTGTGAATCGTTGGCGAAACAGAGATTTTGCTAATAATCGTGGGAGTAGTAGTTCCAGTGCTCAGAAAGGGGATACTCCTACAACTACTAAAGCACCAGTTGCAGCCAATCCTACTTTTTTCCCTGACACTCAAAGGGGTAGACAACCTGCCAAGTGCTTCAAATGTCATGGGATCGGTCATCTCAAAGCCGAGTGCCCCAATCGACATGTTGTTGCTTTGGTAGAGGATGACTTGCCAATTTATGATTAAGGAGATGAGTCTGATGGTTAGACGAAAGAGGTATTTTCGGATCAGGTAACATCTTTGGTGGTTCGGAGGGTATTGAATGTGACTGCTATGGAGGTGAGCAGTAGCTTCGCCACAATATATTTCAGACTAGTGTACCGCTACGGGAAAGGTATGTAAAGTAATTATTGATAGGGGAAGATGTGAGAATGTTGTTTCATCAACAATGGTCAAGAAGTTGCAGTTGAAAACGGTGGAGCACCCACAACCATATAAGTTGTCGTGGTTGATCAAAGGAAGTGAATTGAA
The DNA here is from genome assembly GCA_022495995.1 of Adenophora triphylla var. japonica. Classification (NCBI taxonomy): domain Eukaryota; kingdom Viridiplantae; phylum Streptophyta; class Magnoliopsida; order Asterales; family Campanulaceae; genus Adenophora; species Adenophora triphylla. Next base: position 47,861 of record JAFEMH010003980.1, read on the forward strand.
GGTTAAAAAAAGGTGTTTAGTTGAATTTTCGATTGGCAAGCGGTACAAGGATGAGGTCTGGTGTGATGTAGTACCGATGGATGCGTGTCATCTTTTACTTGGACGTCCATGGTTGTTTGACAGAAGGGTTAAGAATGATGGGTTCAGGAATACTTACACATTTCAGATGGATGGTTTGTCTATTATGTTGTGCCCTACAGATCCAAGGAAGGAATCAGCCACATCTAGTAAAGCCACAACTACAGTTGGTCACCAACTTCTAAGCCGGTCAACGTTTGAAGACGAAGCAGTGCAAGACAAGGGTTTCTTTGTGTTAGTAGTGCTAGAGGGTAATGAGTCAGACATGGTACTGCCGGTGGGTGTCCAGTCACTTTTAGATCAATATAGTGATGTGACATCAGATGAAATTCCTCCAGGTTTACCACCGATGAGGGATATTCGGCCTTGTATTGATCTCGTCCCAGGAGCTTCCATTCCGAATAAGGCAGCTTACCGTTTGAGGCCTAAGGAGCATGAGGAGTTGGAGAGGCAAGTTCGAGAATTGCTAGAGAAGGGTGTTATTCGGGAAAGTATGAGCCCATCTGCGGTTCCTGCATTGATGGTACCAAAGGCAGGAGGGACATTGCATATGTGCATGGATAGCCGAGCAATCAACAAGATCACCATCAAGTATCATTTTCCCATTCCACGGATAGATGATTTACTTGATCAGTTACATGGTGCAGTGGTGTTTTCAAATATTGACTTGCGGAGTGGTTATCATCAGATTCGCGTCAGACTTGGTGATGAATGGAAGATGGCTTTTAAAACTGGAGATGGGTTGTATGAGTGGATGGTGATGCCGTTTGGGTTATCTAATGCTCTAAGCACTTTCATGCGGCTTATAACTAGATTTTTCGGCCTTTCATCGATACATTTGTTGTTATTTATTTTGATGATATTCTGGTTTATAGTCGGTCTGTGGAACAACACTTAAATCACTAGAGGAAAATTTTTGATGTGTTGAGGGAGCAAAAATTGTATGCTAATCGTAAGAAGTGTCATTTTCTAACTGAACAAGTAACTTTCTTGGGATATATTGTTACAAAGGAGGGTATTAAGATGGATGATTCGTAGGTGGAGGCAATTACTAGTTGGCCAACACCAACGAATGTTCATGATATTCGGCGCTTTCATGGTTTGGCTTCTTTCTATCGTAGCTTTATTCGGAACTTTAGTAGTATTATTTCTCCCATTACTGAATGTTTGAAGGGAGGCGTGTTTGTTGGAAGAAAGAGGCCGATGGTGCTTTTCAGCTTTTGAAATCTATAGTCACGACAGCTCCTGTTTTGGCTTTACCTGATTTTGAAGGTGTTTTTGAGGTACATTGCGATGCTTCTAATGTGGGTATTGGGGGAGTTCTCATTCAGAGTCAGAGACCAATAGCTTTCTTTAGTGAAAAGTTTAATGATGCACGCAGGAAGTACTCGACCTATGATAAAGAGTTTTATGCTATTGTTCGTACCTAGGAACAATGGCAACATTATCTCCTGTTTAAGGAATTTGTGTTATTTTGTGATCATGAGGCATTTAAGTATATTCAGGGCAAGATAAACTCAATCTACGTCATGCCAAATGGGTGGAGCACCTTGGGAAGATATCAACTTGGATTTTGTATTGGGATTGCCTAGAACGCAACGACAAAAGGATTCCATTATGGTTGTTGTTGATCGTTTCTCTAAGATGGCCCATTTTGTGCCATGCAGCAAAACTTTTGATGCACCATAGGTAGCAGATTTGTACTTTAAGGAGATTGTAACACTTCATGATATTCCTAAATCTCTCACTTCTGATCGAGATGTCAAGTTTATCAGTCATTTTTGGCAAACGTTGTGGCGAAAGTTGGGGTCTCGATTGCAGTTCAGTAGTTCTTATCACCCACAGACTGATGGGCAAATTGAAATTTTAAATCACAGATTGGGAAACTTGTTACGAAGCTTGGTTGGTGATCACGCCAATGGGATTTAACACTAGCACAGGCTGAGTTTGCTTACAATCATTCGCAGAACCGGACCACTAGTAAAAGCCCATTCCAGACTGTTTATGGGCGTAATCCTATCAGCCCCCTAGACCTTGTACCCATTATTGTTCCAGTCAATACAGTTCTGATGCAGAAGAACGCGCCAAGCAGATTAAGGAACTCCATGAACAGGTTCACCTATGTATCATTCAGCAAAACAGTAAGTACAAGAAGCGGGTTCACAAGCATCGCAAGAGAGTTGTGTTCAAGGTAGGTGACTTGGTTTGGGTTCACTTACGTAAAGAGAGATTTCCAGCTGGACGTTTTGGCAAATTACAACCGAGAGCCGATGGCCCATTTTGAGTGGTGGAGCGGATTAATGACAATGCTTACAAGATTGACTTGCCAGGTGATTACAACGTCTCTGCAACATTTAACGTGTCTGATTTATCCGCGTACCATGGTGACAATGATGATGATTTCGACTTGAGGTCGAGTCTTTTTCAAGAAGGAGAGGATGATGTAGTTCAACATGACGATAGTTCAGCACAGCAGGAAGCAGTTCACAGGGCACGACTTGTGATCTCCACGACTCGTGACACTGATCAACACGAGTGCAACAATGAGTACGACTCGTACCACGAGTGGGTTAAGAAGGGAACGACTCGTGACCTTTAGCACGAGTCGTACTTTCGACAGAAAGACGGAATCCGGTTTTTATTTTGCTGATGTTTGAACAATTAAGTTAGGGTATTTTGGCTTTTTAATTTTAAAGTCGTTTTAGGGTTTGTGTGGGAGTATTTATACTTGTTTTAGGGTTTTGAAAACTTAGACTTTGATTATTTATGAATTATTAAGAAAAGCTTGAAGCTTTCTTTTATCGAATCTTGGTTCTTTCTTGTTCGGTCTTTAATCTCTAGCCGCAAGGCATCAATATTTGACATAATATTAAATATTATACTCCCTCCGTCCCAGACCAAGAGTCCTACTTTCTCTTTTGGTCCATCCCAGACCAAGAGTCCCATTTCATAAAGGGCAAGTTTTTGAATACATTTATACCCTTATAATTTAATATATTTATAAAAAAACCATTCATTATACCCTTATAAAGTTAACATATTTACCAAAAAAACCAATCATTAACTTATTATTTCTCCCACTCATTCTCTCTCCTATTAAAAAACCAATCATTAACTACTATTCCCTATCCCATATTACAAAAAAAACCATCATTATACTCTTATAAAGTTAACATATTTGCAAAAAAATCAATCATTAACTACTATTTCCTATCTTACATTTAACTTTTATTCATTTTAAAAAAAAATTATTAAGAAGCGTGAAATTTCCCTCGAGAACCCTTGGTCTGGGACGGAGGGAGTAAGTATTATGAGTTTGCCAACATATTGTTTCATATTTTAATCTATTTTAATAAAAAAAAAACATCATGAATATATAGTACATAGAGCTTCCTTCTAATTTCTAGAAAAAAAATAGTCTCTCCGTCCCAGCGCAATAGAGACTTTTAGTCAAATTGAAAAAACTTTGATCAAATTATTTATATAAAAAATAATGATTCTAATAAAAATTTAAAAATTATTATTGTATCACGATTGATAATACTTTCAATAACAATTTTTAGATTTTTATTAGGATAATTATTTTTTATATAAATTAGTGGTCAAAATTACATCAAATTTGACTAAAAATCTCTATTGATTTTATTAAACATCATATTCAGGTGTTTGGGTCAAAATTGAAGTTGACATTTTGAATTTGGCACGAGTACAATGGATTGGGCATCAAGAAATTAACCATCATGACGTCTTATTGACCCAACTAACTCAAAAGTAATGTGGAATTTTGACTTGGGTGTTTAATGGATCCTTTCCTTGTGGTCCTAACTTCCATTCTAACTATAAAGTTTATTGTTCTCCATTTAATTTAATCTTAATATTAAGAGAATTCACTATATTTAAGTAATAAAGCAACTGAAAACCTTACTTTAGAACATATTTAAAAGGAAAATAAAAATTTTATTCTGATAGAAGAAAGTATTTAATAAGTAATTGGGTCTAAAAACAATATTTAATCAACTATAGACTATAGTCAGCCATATTTATGGCCAAACTTTTATTGAGTTTTTTTTTTTTTAATATTGGTATTACTCTAAATTTTGAATGTTAGTAATACTCATGCATGGATCTACTTTAAAAAAAAAGACTTGTCACCATCAAAACAATTTTGTCAAGTGACCTGGAAATATCAAAGCAAGGATGGTTTCTTAATCTATATTTTAAAATGGAGTATTGATTAAAGAAATCTTGTGCAGTAAACTCATGAAGTAGTCATATTTTGATGGCATTTTTTGATCGTTCATTTGCATCTCAGCGCCTCTCATTGTTGCTCTTCATTAATGGCATTTTAGTCATTTTGCTCGGCTCATAATTTCCTCCCGTTTGATTAGCTCGCGCTCGATCTCGCCCGTTTTTATTACGTTAACCTAATGCAATATCTGTTAGCTCCTCACTATTATTGGTTATGTAACTCTATAATTCCCAGTTTGGTCAAACTGAAGAAGTTTTAATTTATGCTTTTCTGCAATGCTTTTGGTTGGGATTTTCATTGCATGAAAAAAAAATGAAGACCGATACAAAATGCAACTTTAATTCGAAGAATGAGGAATATAACAATTAGAGAATTTTCAAAAAAATAAAAATAAAAATAAATCTATAGTGATAGTGTAAAACATTATGAAAATGTAGTACATAGAACTTGGTCTATACAAAATCTTTCGTACTATTAACTACGACTAGTGCCTGCATGATGATGTTGCAGTTGGACATGTAATCATAAATGCGAAAAATGTGTTCCCACAGGGAAGTAGTTCACTGGTATCGGAGCACTGGTGGACGTAGACGTACTGTTCTTCATCTTGACCGTCTGATCTTTGCCTGATTTTCTTGATGCACTCATGCTTTCTTCTTCACATGAAACTTTGCTGGTATCACTAGTGAAGCAATTAAAGGGGTTTAAGAAGAATGCCATTTCAAGGCTCTGAGAATTTTAATATTTCACAAATATTCGAGTTTTCTGAGCACTTTTGAGAAGGCAAAATTATTAAAGGTTGTGTTTATACGTCCTCATGGTCTATCCATATTTATATGTAAATGAGGAAGGCAAAACTAAGAAGATTTGGTCAACTTCCGCGAAGTTGTAGGTAATAACTTGACGAAAAATGAAATTTCCATGGAACTTTACTAAATTAGTCATGGAAATGAAAATGACTGTTGTTTGACACTATCCTTATGTTGGTATTGTGCCTAAAAACAAGATACACATGCTCTATTAATGGATTGGGCACCAAGGATATGGATATTACAAGTCAAATAAATTATCGAAACATGAGTGAACAAATCGTTTGTGCTAAACGTTGATGGGGTGGGGGTGGGGGTGGGGGTGGGGAGGGTGAGGGGACTTAATAACTTCATTTATGTGCATTTTTGACTGATTATTGAATTTGAATGGATCAAGACTTTGGAAAGTTACGTTTTTGCTTCGTCTTTAGGGAACTTTGATGACTAGTTATGCAACAGAATTAGAAGGCGGGCGACCATGTCGCCTAGTAAAATGATTAAAATCCCAAAATCTTAAAAAGTTGTTCTTCTGAGCCAGAGGATTGATAAAAATATTGAGTAATAAAGAGATTGAAACTTGAATTTAAGGCCTGTTTGGTTCGGGGTAAAGGGAGGGAAAGTGGGGGAATGTAATGGACAATTCCTTTTGACTTTTTCATTGAGCATGTTTGGTTCATTTTTTTTGAAAAAGTTTCCATTCCAAAAGGTTTCCATTCCAAATTGGACCGAAATCCCTCAAATAGCACGAGTAGAAATCCCTTGGTAAAAATATCTGCAACTTGAAACCAGGACAGAACATGAAGTACTCGTACCTGACCGCGAGCAACCTTCTCGCGGACAAAGTAAATGTCCATCTCAATATGCTTAGTGCGTTGATGTTGAACAGGATTACCCGAAAGATAAATCGCACTATCATTATCACAATATACCAATGTTGCCTTCCGAATAGGAACATGAAGTTCTAAAAGAAGGTTACGTAACCAACAAGACTCGAAAACAACATTGGCTACCCCAGGGTACTACACCTCAGCACTAGAACGAGATAATGTAGGTTGTCATTTAGACGACCACGAAATCATGTTATCCCCAAGAAAAACACAATAACTCGATGTAGACTGGCGGGAGGACATCCCCCCCCCCAATCTGCATCTGTATAAGAAAAGAGGACGGATGTAGATGATGGAGAGAGATGCAATCCATGTGTAATAGTGCCTTGAATATATCGAATAATGTGTTTTAAAGCATTCATATGAGACACCATAGGAGCATGCATAGATAGGCAAATATGTTGGATTGCATAAGATATATCGGGCCTAGTAAATGCCAGATATTGTAACGCGCCTGCCAGGCTACGATACAAAAATGGATCCAAAAATGGCTCGAACGAGATAGCACTGAGTTTGGACTTTGTATCCACTAGAGTAGAAGTGGATTACACGAAGTCATACTTGTCGGAGAGATAATCTCCTCCGCATATTTGCGCTGAGACAAAAATAAACCCGAAGCGGAGCGGACCACTACAATGTCCAAAAATTAGCCTAAGGGGCTAAGTTCCATAGCAAATTCAGAGCTCAAAAGAGACATGATATAATATCGAAGTGTGTCAGATGAAGCAGTCAAAATGATATCATCAACATAGAGAAGAAGATATGCAACCTGTCCCTCGTGATGAAAAATAAATAAAGACTCATCTAACTTACTATTTGTAAAACCAATACACGTAAGAAACTCAGCAAACCTCTTATACCACATCCGGGGAGCCTGTTTAATACCATATAGTGACTTTTTCAACAAGCAAACATGATCCGGAAGGAGAGGATCTCGATATCCCATAGGCTGCTACATATATACTGTTTCCATGAGCTCCCCATGCAAAAATGCATTTTTCACATCATGCTGATGCAATGCCCAATTCTTAGAAATGGCTAAGCTAAGTACCAAATGGATAGATGCTGGTTTAACCAACGGGCTAAATGTATCACCACAGTCGACCACAACCTGCCGAGTTTTCCGATCACCTACAAGACTGTTGAGTTTTGGGGTTACAAACGCAACTAAAAATTTAACAAAGAACATCAAAACCCTAGCCCTTAGATCTATCTAGCATGAAGAGATTAGAAAAACTATGAAATAGAATTACATACCTTTAATGCGATTTCGTTTGTCAAAACAGATCTCAAAATTCAAGCCCTGAACTTTGATGTCGAATCTTCTAATCTTTCCTTCTTTGAACTTGGTGATGAAATCAACAATGGAGCTTCAAGCCTTAGGAGATAAAACAATCTCCCTCCAATGGTGATTCACACGCGAACGAACAAGAAAACCTTCTTGTTGGATAGCTAGATGATCCTCTTGATTATTGAACCACTTTTTAATAATCTATGGCTATTATGGAATTAAATCTAGGATGTTTTGATCTTTGTTTCACAATCAAAATCAAGATAATTGTGTTCATCAAGCCCTAAAATTCGTATGTTATGGATGGGGCAAAAGGACATATTTATACATTATAAATAACCCTAACAATTAGGGAGAAAAATCCTTTTCTGAAGCCAAAACGGATTGCTGAAACGAGTGCTGGGCGGTCGCCGACCAAGGGCTGGGTGGTCGCCTAGTTGTACAACCTTTTCTCTTATTTCGAAAACCCAACATGGGCGGTCGCCCACTTGTACAATCTTTCATGCATTGTTTTTCGAAATCCTCATAAGCGGTCGCCCATGTTCACTTCGGCGGTCGACCAAGTCAACAGTTGACTTGTGGATGGTCGCCCACATGAACCTCAGCGGTCGCCCAAGAGTTCAGATTCCATAATTTCAGCCCGAATCAAAATCGTTCTTTGTGTGTGACCCAAAAGGAATTATATTATGTTGGTAGTGAGTCAAAACATGACCTCACAAGACATAAGTGGTTTCTAGCAAACCATTATATCCACCCAATTAATATAACATCAAAGCTTGATTCCTCGATAGATCAAATGTCATAATCCCTTTGTGCACAATGTCCAGTTGAACATGAGTCATGATCTATGTCAACTCATTCCGTTCAATGCTTTCTCGATTCCGAATATGTTGATAATACAAGTGCATTTGATCTCTATCAAATCTCTTGAGTATGGCCATACTGTAAGTGCTCCAATTTGAGCCATTAGTACTTTCGTTAGAAATTTAACGAGAGTTTTAACATTTCTAACATTTCTAACAAACCCTAACCTTTCTAACAAAGCAAGGGTAAAGTGGGCATTGCCATTTAAAGTTAAACCAATAAAAGAATCTCAAAAAGCAAAAGAAATTGGAAAAATCCGAATTAGGCAAGTTGAAAAACAAACGGCTGGAAATTTTTGAATAATATTCTTCCTGTTCAAAGCCTGGAGCAGCATTTAATGCACCAGGCACGTTTACAAGGACCTCCGCGCGGATATGATTGATGTTCACAGGGGGTTATAAATTGAACCCTCCTCTCTCCGTTAAAACAACACAATTTACACACAGCAACAAAACTCTGGCGAAATATAGAGAGAAAACAGTGGGAATCCTTAGATTGCCACCATTTTCTCTCCAATCTTTCCCAAATCTCACTCACTCACAAACACTTCAAATCACTCTCATACATACTCTCATACATATACCAATCCAAGCTCAAATCACCCTTTAGGAGGAGGATTAGAGAGAAAACATAGAGGACTTCATTGTTATCTACTTGTTTTCTCTTTAACCAACTCAAATCATCAACCCTAAACACCCTCAAACACTCTCATATTCAAGCCTTAAACACTCTCACATTCAAGCCTTCAAACACAAAACACAAAGAAGATAGGTATAACCTCCCTCTCCTTACCCTAAAATTCATCCATGCATGCATTTTCAAGCTACAAAATGTAGTTTATTCATCTTCTTGTCTTAAGATCCAAGAAGATCACCATGGAAGTCCATCTCCATGGTTGATCTTCTACAAGGATCAACATTTTCTTTAATGTGTTCTTACTTTCTTGCAAAGAAAACTCATTTTCAAAACCCTAAAAACCATTTTCAAGCATCAAATCTCATTTTCAAAGGATAAAATTCCCCTTCCCAAGCAAATGAAGTGCTTAGTCCTAATGTACCCCAAGGATGGTTTGGTATAGTTGATTCACCACAAAAATGTCAAGTGATCACTAACCAAAACCTAGGGAAATGGGGACAAGCATGGATGGAAAACCCCCCCTTAAAATCATATTTTCTTTCTTGAGAAGTTGCTGTCCAGTAGCAATTTCCTCAGACCTCAGTCCATGGTCTAATTTTTTGGACACAGATAAATGTGGAATTTGGTGTTGACTACAAAATACTTTTTGTAGCCAACATCCAGATCTTTCCATACATATTTTTACTTTATTTTTTGTGTGAGTAAAACTCCTTTTTTCAAATTTTCTTTTAAAGGTCAGTTCATCAGTCTCTGGAAATCCAGATTTCAGATCTGAGATTTCCAGAAGGTTTTGACCCCTCAAATCATCTCCAAAATGAAAAGTCCTTTTACAGAAACCTTTTTTAAGGTGTTTTGAACATTTTTCATTCCCGTACTTTTCCCAGATTCTGGAGTTTTCAAGCCCTAAAGTCCATTTCAAAGTCAAGGGTCAACTGCTTTTTTCATTTTGGCAGAAATGGTTTTCAACTTCCAAAAATCTTTTGAGTTACAAATCTCAACCCAAAAATCACCCAAAAAATCATGGGATCAGTTTAAATCCTTAAAAAGAGTTCCCAATTTTTACTTACCTCAGTTTCAACTTATTTTGGCCAAAACACACACACACACACACACACACAACAAAGGATTTTGAATGTTTGGAAGACTCGTTTTTACGAGGCGTTCCGGGTGCACACTAACGTCCTTCCCGGCGCGTAACGTGACCTCCGAACCCAAATCTCTGATCTCGGGCTTTTTTCAAAGTTTTGGCCCTTAAAACAAAAATGGCGTGGCGACTCCGTTTTGATTTTCACAAAAAAAATCGGGCATCATCACAGTGGCGACTCCGCTGGGGATAAGAGAGGCTTTTCTAAAAAAAAATAATAATATTTGGTATATTGGTGGAAACCATTAAACTTCCCGTTATCGCCTCCTAACACGAGTCGGGGATAAATTGTGGTTTAACAATCCCACATACCGGTATCATTGTTTTCAAAAAAAAGAAAAAGCTTTCGAGGGTCAAACTTCCGTCTCAACATTTGAAAATCCTTTGCTTTGTGTGTGTTGATTTTTGCACAGTTTTCGTGTTTGTTTTTTGCCGCCTCGGAAAAGTCAAAATTTTGATTGTCGGAATAATGTCCCTAACTGTCGGAATTTTTGTGCTTATGTGCTTATGTGTTCATAAAATTTTCAAAAAAAAATTTCAAAAAAAAAAAAAAAAAAAAAAAAAAATTCAAAAAAATCATGCATCATGCCTTTTTAAGACACATAAAAAATTTCTATTTTTCTCAGAAAAAAGAAGATAGACTGCTTGCACACTACGCGCACGTGACCTTACACTTTGCACACTACGTCCCTAACCGGAAATCCTTGTCGCGGTCCGTTTGGTCTTATTACGCCTCTCGGATGAGCACGGGACTACCCCAAATATCCCATGGAGCCTCGTGTCGACCATGCACTTGTCCGTGACACACTTTGTCCAGAGACCCGGTTGGTTTTTAGTTTGGTCTGTGTCATGCCACTGTCTGTGTATAGACCTTTCCTTTCAAGCCTTTGTCGGCATACCGACTCAATATCTTTCGGGTCCCTAATCGGTCGGAGTCATGCCGGTTTCCGCCGCGGACTTTGACCAAGATATTGACCGGCGCCTTGACTTCGGCTCGGCGGCACAAATTATACACTGACTCCCGGCATGACCTTTGAGTCATCAAGGATTAACGGTTATTCCATGCCTAATTACGGCTTAGCGACGACAAGTCAAGATCAGCTGTGGACATTTATCGGTCCAAATCATGCCGACCTTTTGTCGAGCCCTCGGACACGATCTTGACTTTGACGTCGGCTTTGTCCGTAATTTACATCGAATACTCGTCAAGACTCGATTACCCGCGAGACTTCTAGGATCGTTTTCTTTTCGGTCGGTGGGACCCGCTTGCCCTATAGGACCCTCGCCGGGTGTCCACCCTGGGAGGTCGAAATACGGGTGGAATACGAGGGGCTTATAGACGTAGTGACGGGGCCCAGCTGATCCAAGAATCGAGTAGTTCGCGAAAAGAAGAGCAATCTTTTCCAACCGATTAGGTTAATAAAACATGTTTTAAGTAAACAAGAACAAATAAGCTGCATGTTGCATGAGCCCTAAGCCCAAACACCAACTTTGTTTCGCTTTCCCAGTCGAACCACACCCTTTTGTGCCTTCCACAGTAAGCAAAGTTTGGATCGAGACCCCGGGTCATCGTTTGTTCGGCTCGGTCATTCCGAAGTCGAGATACTTCATCGGTTTCCTCCTTCGCTTCAGCTCAAAGTTTCAGAATGACCAACTCGAGAGGAGAACGGTGGGGACGTACAACTCCACACCCAGAAAATCCGCAAAATGCCGAGCAGTGGAATCGAGATGTTGGAACGAGATAAGACAAAATCAAGAGGCTCGAGATCGGTCGGTTATTGGAAAGTATCGAACCCGGGGGCTAGCAATTGTTCACCACCCTAATGGAACCTTTACGGTTGATGCGAAGATTGGAGCTAATTACCCTCCGGGCATGCCAACTACCATCAAATGCCTGTTCCCTTTCGTGTGGAACTACTAATGGGCCAAGCATCCCCAAGCCTATCACTCGGCTGCCTCTCGGCCTCATCGTATCGATCTTGGTCAACTTCCCCCGGCACCTCTTAGTTTTCACCTTTGGGTTTCAATCGATGCATTTACGTTCCCGGCTTGGAATGGGTCGGTTCGCTACTCCAAAACCTCGGTCGGCCCGGGCCATCAATGCAGGAATTGGTCGATTCGGTACATCTCGGCCCTTCTTGCTCGATACTCCTCAACGGTCCGATCTAGGTCAACGCCCCGGTGCCTCTCGGGTCTCACCACCGGGATTGAGTCGGTTGGCTTTCGCCCGCGGCTTGGAAGGGGTCGGTTTACTACTTCACCGCATCGGTCGCTCGGGTCACCATCTCGGAATGGGACGGTTCGTTTCTCGGGCTCCATGGTTCGAGAGGGCCGGCTTGCTTCCTCCGATTCTCAGCACACTGGCCCCTATGATGCTGCAAGATCACGTGGGCCACCGGGCTTTTATCACCACTTCATCGAGGCTCTACCCCGCCCCTCCGGTTGGGAAGTCCGACGAGGTCAAATGCTCCTCATCAAATTCTCGACCCGGCCGTTACGCAAGCTGCTCCTGCTCATCAAGTACAGTATACACATTTCCCTTGCGGTCATGTTCCTCGGTGCGGTCAAGACACATTCAATCCTGCTGTTACGATGCCTCAAACCTCATGTTTTCGGCCTTACGGATCCGCACTCACTGCTCCCTGGTATCCACCCATTACGAGCCATATATCTTCATCTTCGGCAGCTGCCCGGGCCTTATGAGGAAGGTTACGGTCACGCTTTTAATGCTCGGGCTGTCATTCCTCCCACCAGAGTACTTCCTACTTTGTGGTTTCGTTTGCTAATGCCAATCTTTTGGCGGGGTCATTCAATGTTCCTATTGACTCGTCCAATGGCTTATTGGTAGAACCAATTAAGAAGGTACAAGAAAAGCCTAGCAACGAGAGTATCGACGATCGCTCGACTCGGGCCATCTCACCATATCAATCTTGTGTATCGACACGAATGAAGTTTACAAAGGTCGAATCTCGACGATTACATTGATGATTACATCAAAAGGGTTCGTGCACGGGAAAAGACTACGAGTCGAACATGTCTCGCCGCTATAAACCTTACCCTTCCAACACGGCTCCGACATCCGGTAAAGGAAATAAGGCATTGTGTACAATTGACGGCCCCCAAAAGCAACCAAGAAATGGTGGTCCTTTAAGGCAACGAGCGTTTTGATGATCTTGGGATGCCCATGGGCTTAATTTTCAAGGGCTTAGTAAGGGTAGGCCTTTTGGAGCCTCTCGAGGACTACCATCCGAGGAGCTCAAATGCACCTCTCGACATGAGTAAGCACTGCGCCTTCCATGATCATTATGGCCACACGGCCGACAAGCTGCATAGTCTTGAAGAGAGCGGTTCAAAGGTTAATCGAAACGGGCAAGCTTGAGCGCCCCGATGGACCAAAACCGGCAAACCACATTCGGAATGGTGACCAAGTCAATGACCAAATCTCGAATCCAGGGATTTGGGTGTTCCCTTAAGCAAAGTTTTAAATAGCTTGCTAGAGCGGGGTCTCCTCGAACCCATGAGAAACTATCGGCCCAAGGATCCCAAAATCCCTTTTGACACCACTAAGCATTGTGCTTTCCACCGGTACCACGGTCATACGGCCAGACAAGCATGTACGGCTTTGAGAAAGGCGATTCGGGGATTAATTAAGAAGGGCAAACTCGAGCGCCTCGGTGATCTCAACCCCGATGATCATTTCCCAAACAACGCGAATGTAAACATGATTGAATTTTATGATTCAAACTACGTGAATTCAACGAGACTACGACAAGCCGAGATGATTTAGTCGCAACAAATGTTGAGAATGGATGGTTTGGACTGCAACAAGCATGTGGCCATGGCAAAGTGGATTTGGTGAAATGCTTTGAACTCTCGCCCTCCGATAAGTTCACGGCGACGCCAAGGTTAAATGGGATGATAATGATGCGATGGCGAGATTTGGCGAGAAACGATAAGGATACAAGAAATCCGATGATTAGGAAGGAAGAGTTAGTCTGGCTTTGGAAACGCCCATAAGATTCATGAAGAACAGTGACCACTGCTCATCAATGCTCTCCGCCGCCATGGAGTTCGGAGTAACGGTTGAGGCGAATGGTTCCCTGGTCATGGTCGAAGATGAGACTTCGAAGCTTGATGATTTCGGTCCCTTCATCCTATAACTCTCCATCCACGGCCAACACCTCCCTCCATCCACATATGATCCCTTGCCAAGGACAATTCCTCTTCGACCCTTTCCGGCACCTCGGGCCATTAGGGCTCCATCGCCCTCGGCTCCTCGGAACGAGTTGGGCTCCATCACACACTGTTCCTCAATTTCGGCAATACACACTGCCGGTTTATGCTCCGGCTTCACATAATCGGTTTGAGCTATGTGGCTATGTTCTGAAAGCCTCTACACCCACCTTTGAATGCGATCATGAGTTGCTAAAAGAAAATCCGGATGCCACAAGTTTTCCGTTGTCGTCTACCGGACTTAGTGAATTCACCGTCGGTTTCACCGGTCTGTGTTTGTGTTTCCCTCTGGCGATAAGAGTCTTGTTGCGAGTTCCATTAACTCGAATGTTCCCGTTGATCCCCATGTGGCAATATTGATAGAGCAAGTGAAACAAATGCGGGAGAAGCTTGATCTTATGATAAGTACTAGCACTCCTTTGACCCAAGATGTCGAACCGAGGCAAAGAAATGATTACGTCGCGCAAAATTCAAGTGCCCGAAGTGAGAGAATCCGATAGGACAACCTGCCCTGCACACTTGTCTAATGCCGGTTCAAGCTTGAGAAAGGCCCGAAGACACAATCGGCTAGTATCACCCCTTTCACTCAAAACAACCGGCGCATTGCTGAATCCTCCCAAACAGAGCCCAATACCCCTCAAGGTCCTCTCGGGTTCACTTCCTTCCATCAATATGCTCGATCGACAAAGTTCGTCCCGTGACTTTTCCGACCCGTTTCTTTGGACAACTTGTGCTCGCCCAGCTCCATGGCCTCGAAACTCCTCCACTCCCACCGAGTATCATGGGCACGTAAGCGATCATTGCCTCGGTCTGCAGTAATGGAATCGAAGTTAACGAGAAAGATGGAAAGCTCAAGCGTCTTGGCGGTCCAACAACAAAGAGTAGCTAGACTAGGGGCTACCCATCCTTTAATATTAAAACAGTCTTTTAGTCAACCTTCGTAGGTTCTAGTACTTTCTTCGTTCAATCAAGTCCTCCTTGGACATTGTAGTTAATCTTAAGTTTTCTATAAAAGAGTCTTTTTCTTTTCTCGCTAGACTTGAGATATTATTTGCACACCTACATTACATTTAATGAAATGGTTTTATTTTAAATGATCACTCGCATCGCTCAACAAATAATCTCTGGAAATGATTAAGATTTTAATTAATTGGTGCGAGAAAGTCAACTAATGCCCTCCCTATACACTTTCCTCACCTCACAAAGGCCTCCATCAAGCCATACACTTTCCAAAACATATCCCCATCATCACCTTGATCAATTCAACGAAGGCGGCAACATCAAGGGACAACAAAAGGTCACTCAGCATCGGGAGATCGACCCCATATCGAAAAAAACAGGGGCTTGCCTCCGCCCCCCATGCATCAAGAAAGTTCAAGTAGAAGCTTGCCTTCGTCCTCAAGTGCTCAAAAAAAAAAAACACAAAAGCTTCAAAAAAAAAAAAACAAAAGCTTCAAAAAAAAAAAAAACAAAAGCTTCAAAAAAAAAAAACAAAAGCTTCAAAAAAAACAAAAGCTTCAAAAAAAAAAACAAAAGCTTCAAAAAAAAAGCTTCAAAAAAAAAAAAACAAAAGCTTCAAAAAAAAATGAGGCCAAGGACCTAGCACCGCCGATCAGAAGGTTTGACATATGGGCAAAATTAAAGCCCGAAGAACGGAAGTTGTCGACAACAAGGGAGCAGTTAAAGCAACGGCAAAAACATATCATAAGCCACTTAAGGCTGCATCCAAAATCTTTCTCCCACGATGAAGGACGACGATCAAGAAGCAACGGAATCGCTCAAAATGACTTGTCAAGGAATCACCTCAAGGCCCGCACCTTATCATCCAAACTTCCTATCCGAGCCTTTTCACCAAAAGTACCACAAATGTTCATACCCCTTTTCTAAAGCCAAACACGGTTCGGACCCGAACTACGGCGACTGAGCTCCTCACAATGAGGGAACGTAGGCAACCGAGAAATGGTCCGGTCATAAACACATTCAAATCCCGAGAAAATCCGGCCTCGCAATAGCCTCTCCATACACGATCCCTCTTCGCATTCCGCCAACTTCGACTCTTGGTATCGAGTTGACTTTCTCCTCATGATTAATCAAAATGTTTGTTCATATCGAGATTAGGGGTTGAATAACCCGAACATTAATAAAGGGTTTTAAGCAATCTTGTGATCATTTTGAATAAAACATATTTTCGAGATGTCTCGACAAGTCTTCTTTTTCTACATTATAGGAAAAATAGAGCTAAACACTAATTTTTACGTCGGCGGGGGCTTCCATACACTTTTACAAACCTTCCTAAACTTATGCTCTCTCAAAAGAGTCAAACCCAAAGCGAGTTCTTTTGTGCCTTCGTCAAATGAGGCCATCAAATAATACAAATCGGGGATTCATCCCCACTTTTCGAAAAAAAATATATGCCCCTGCAGGTATACATTCCTAAAATTGTCTTGCTTTTACATTTTCTTCCGGTTGACTAATTGAATAAAGAAAATAATAAAGTAAATATGGAAGGATGGGTTGCCTCTTTTGCTACATGATAATTCCAGAACGTTGGTTCTTCACTCTGCTACAAGATGGGTTAGGTCTTTGTTCAGTATCAGTCTACAGTGCCTACCAGGTTGAAGCCTCTCTAATTGTGTCAGATTCACAGTCATGAGACCGAGGCTTTGCCAAGTTACTTCTTCCAAATCAAGACTTCGCAAATACATCTCTTCAGACCAAGGCTCCACCAAGCAAGATGAGATTTGATCTCCATGTTGGTCATGGGCTAGTCAAGTGCAGATGTCCAAGGACAAGGAGGGAATTTTAACCAAGACCAGAAATTCATCATATTTCTATGGCTAATATTGGAACCTGAGTCCATAAAACTCCTTGTGCCAATCAGAATGAGGTTTCGATGTTCATCCTTGGAAGATGTCAGGAATTTTGGTTTGACGATTGCCCTCAACCCCGATGGAACTTTCACGGTAGAAGAGGAAAAGGATCCCCATCCCTATCTTGGCCAGATAGACTACCACCACCTTCCTCACACTCTTCTCAACTTGTGAATCAGCCATCCTTTCAGCCTCGGTACGATATACATTCACGGATTCGATGCAGGACGGTCGTTTGGGAAACAAATTGACTTGATCCGATTTGGGCCGGTATGGTATGCCTCAAGCGGTCGGGAGTCGGCTCGGTATGTCACGACGGTTTGGTATGCCTCGGCGGTTCGGTACGAGATCGGTCGGGAGCTTCTCGGTTACATCGGTTTGAAATGCCTTGGCAGAACCCGATTCAAGATGTCCAATCCCGACACCGCACAAGCCTCACAAGATTCCTTCATGACCGTCTCAACGGGACGGCAAACCCCAAATACGGACTCTCTTGGACCCGTGCGGCCCTAACGTAACCGATCGGTTCACGGCTCCTCGGCGGGAGGCAAAATCGGTGCGGAATGTCTCCTCATGGTTGGGGATACCTCGGAATGCCACGGCAGATTGGAATCCCACCTCGGTTTAGAACCAATCTATCGGGGCCTTCGCAGCAGCAGTTTGGAATGCTTCCACGGTGCAGTCCCGGGGCAACGATCGAGAAGCCCTTCCTCGGGATGATGCTAGCTCGGCCGCTCCTCACACGGCTTTCACAAATCCATTCCTCACTCGGGCTTCGATGGGTTACCAAGCCTCCATCCCGGTTTCATCGGAATCACCGGGACCGCAGTACCCCCTGGTCATGCACCTTGGCTATGCAATTCAACAATCGGGGACGGCGGCCCGCACTTAAGCCTACTTATGGGCCTCGCTCAGGAAATTCGAGTTACCCGGCTACATCAGGCTTGCCTTTGCCCTCTTTGCCGGTTGAAAATCAACAACAAGCCACAAGGTTCTATCCCTTTGCCCGGGGTCCCACTCGAAGCTCCCAGGGTGATTCGGGCCAGGACGAGGATTTCACCTATGTCCCCAGATCGGCCGTTCCCTCCACTTTGTATGCCGCCGGTGGTAGCTCCTCTCTTTAGCTCGGTCGCTGGTTTGAATGCCATGGTTCCACCACAAGACCCTCATTTGGCTTGATTCGTGGAACGACACAAGGAAATGAAAGCACGGTCTTGAATTATTTGCTAAGAAGTCTGCTTTCCGGCCAGCGAACCGGGACTCCTTTGTTCCCCACAAATTCGTGATGCCTAATTTGGATCTCTTTGATGGCCTTTGCATGCCCGAAAACCCATACGGACACGTATACCTTGGCGATGAAGGTCAAAAGGGCGCCAATCGGCGGTTGGGCGACTATTTCGATCTCTCTTTGAAGTCCAGTGCTCTAAAATGGTTCTTTCGCTTAAAATCCGAGGCCGGGGCTACATGGGACCGGACTACTAGCCAACTTGGAGTGGGAAGCAAATAGATTTGACACACGAGACAACAATGCGGCGTCAGACGAGAACATCGGGGACTTTTACAAGCAAGATGGCAACTCCTCCTTTTGAAGAGGAACAACTAGACATCTTTCGATCCACGCACGAAACCACATCGAGGTCTCACTTAGCAATTTCCCTATCCCAGGATCTACGGGCAATGGTCAGTGCGGGGCTAAATTTGAAAAGCTTATAATCGGCAAAGGCCACTTGCACGCTTACGAGATATCGGGTTTCTTCCGCCTCGACACGACTCTGAAAAAGGCGGTATGAGCTGATCGAAAAGGGGACCCCGAGGACCCAATACGATCAACAATCCATTCCACTAAAAAAAAGGTAGTGTGAATATGATTGAAGCCACGAACAAGCCAAGTGCCACTATGGCTAACGGTTCCCATATGGAAGACACTCTTCGAAGAGAGGATTCTAGTTTCATAGTCGGTATCAAAGATGGGTTTCTCCCTTCATGACAACTTCACCTTGAAGGCTCTCACGTTGATCGATTGGCTCGGTACTTCATCGGTATGTCGGTCAAACCTTTAACCTGGACCTCTGTAGTGACGCTTTGTCAAACCATGGGCTTCATCAAATCATTCAAAGAAAGATTCCGTGGTTTTCGCCATGTCTTTTCCATGGAATGGGGCTTTATCAAGTCACACCTATCTTCAGAAGAAAGGCCTAGTCACCTCAACAACAATCTTGGAGTTTCAGCTTTAGAACTTGGCATATGGCAACTCCCTGCATCATCAAAGTTGAGAATTGGGAATCTCCTCATATCGACATTTCGTCAAATCACAACTAACCCAAGCGAAAGAGGGTTCATTCATGTCAACATTCTAGAGCTGTCGGCGTCGGCTTCAAATGTCCGAGACTCGAAAAGAAATTTCAATCGAGACCCGGGGTTCAAATCCAACTTCATCCCAAGATCAAAATTGACCTCATCAATAACATGCAATTCAGTCCGCGACCAAAGGATATCACCCCACCAGCTCAAAGTTTGTCCCAAACAGTCAACAACACATACATCCCCTCTCATCACCATGCAACCCCACAAAAATCTCCCCAGGGCTCATGTAGCATGCACAAAACATGAATCAATAGGAACAATCCTAAGTGATTGAAGATCTTAAATTCCCCGCCAAAAGCTTAGGCTAAGTGCATCTTCGAAAGCAAGTAAATGCATCATCTCGCAAACTTATGCAGTGATACTCTCACAATCATTTTTGGCTCTATGCATGCATCTGTCACCATAAATATCATATATGCATCTTCCACTTCACTAACGAACGTAGGAATTCAAATGTGAAATCAAATCCCCCTTTTCGGCAAGGATGATCTTCACCAAAGACGACCTCCAATGTCCACAAATGGATGAAGACGCCCTCCAGCATCTACAGTTTGGCAAAGACAAGCTCCGGCGTCTGCAACTTGCTAAAGACGACCTCCAATGTCCACAAATGGATGAAAATAGCCCCAATGAAGACCACCTCCAGTGTCTACCGTTCGGTCAGAGACGCCAAGTTCTCAAATACAATTCGGTCAGAGACGCCAAGTTCTCGAAATACAAATCGGTCAGAGACGCCAAGTTCTCAAATGCAAATCGGTCAGAGACGCCAAGTTCTCAAAATACAAATCGGTCAGAGACGCCAAGTTCTCAAGTGCAAATCGGTCAGGGATGCCAAATTCTCGAATACAAGTCGGTCAGAGACGCCAAATACAAATAGGTCAGGGACGCCAAGTTCTCAAAATGCAAATCGGTCAGGGATGCCAAGGTCACAAAATGCAAATCGGTCGGAGACGCCAAGTTCTCCAATACAAATCGGTCAGGGAGGCCAAACTCTCCCATGCCAATCGGTCAGGGACGCCAAACTCTCCAATACAAATCGGTCAGGGACGCCAAACTCTCCCATGCCAATCGGTCGGAGACGCCAAGTTCTCCAATACAAATCGGTCAGGGACGCCAAACTCTCCAATACAAGTCGGTCAGGGACGCCAAGTTCTCAAAGGAAAGTGGGTCAGGGACGCCAAGTTCTCAAATACAGTCCGGACAGAGACGCCAAGTTCTCAATCAGATACATCGAGACTCTCAACACTATCAACTACTACACAGCCCCCGCGACTTGCTCTCCTGCAGGTAAGCACAGCAAAGGTACGTTAGTCCCTCAACATATCTCAAATGTTGCATGATTACCCTTAGCTTTAAGCTATCTCTATCTCCGCAAATAGCGACGAAAGCTTTAGTTCCATAAGGTGACAGCCTCCAAATTATCAAAAGGCCCAGGATCCTAGACCTATTCCTAACTGTCCAGTGGATTTCGAACTACGACCGGCTTGATTCCCTCTTAAGGATACGTAGGTAGCCTATCATTAGGTCCAGCCACTCGACCAGCACGGTCATCCTTTCCTTCGGCGGGACGTAAAACCGATCCCTTCAAATAAAGTCCACTAGAGGACCATCTATCCTAAACCATCAAAGGAAATCATTTCAAATCAAGGTTCGAGGCACCTAAAACGCCATCATCAAGGTTCGAGGCACCTAAAACGCCATCATCAAGGTTCGAGGCACCTGAGACGCCATCATCAAGGTTCGAGGCACCTAAAACGCCATCATCAAGGTTCGAGGCACCTAAGACGCCGTCATCAAGGTTCGAGGCACCTAAGACGCCATCATCAAGGTTCGAGGCACATGAGACGCCATCACCGAGGTTCGAGGCACCTAAGACGCCATCATCAAGGTTTGAGGCACCTAAAACGCTATCACACACAACACGAGGAAAGCGATAAATCGCAATCATCCCTTAGGGTGACTTCCCAAAAATAGTCAAACCATAGGGTGACTTCCCCAAAACAGTCAAAACCTTAGGGCGACTTCCCAAAAATAGTCAAATCTTAGGGTGACTTCCCCAAAACAGTCAAAACCTTAGGGTGACTTCCCAAAAACGGTCAGATTATAGGGTGACTTCCTAAAAATAGTCAGATCTTAGGGCGACTTCCCAAAAATAGTCAAATCTTAGGGTGGCTTCCCCAAAACAGTCAAAACCTTAGGGTGACTTCCCAAAAACAGTCAGATTATAGGGTGACTTCCCAAAAATAGTCAGATCTTAGGGCGACTTCCCAAAAATAGTCAAATCTTAGGGTGACTTCCCCAAAACAGTCAAAACCTTAGGGTGACTTCCCAAAAACAGTCAGATTATAGGGTGACTTCTCAAAAATAGTCAGACCATAGGGCGACTTCCCAAAAATAGTCAAATCTTAGGGTGACTTCCCCAAAACAGTCAAAACCTTAGGGTGACTTTCCCAAAATAGTCAAAACCTTAGGGCGACTTCCCAAAAATAGTCAAATCTTAGGGTGACTTCCCCAAAACAGTCAAAATCTTAGAGTGACTTCCCAAAAACAGTCAGATTATAGGGTGACTTCCCAAAAATAGTCAGATCTTAGGGCGACTTCCCAAAAATAGTCAAGTCATAGGGTGACTTCCCAAAAATAGTCAAACCATAGGGTGACTTCCCCAAAACAGTCAAAACCTTAGGGCGACTTCCCAAAAAAAGTCAAGTCGTAGGGTGACTTCCCAAAAATAGTCAAAACCTTAGGGCGACTTCCCAAAAACAGTCAGATCATAGGGTGACTTTCCCAAAAATAGTCAAAACCTTAGGGTGACTTCCCAACAGTCAAAACCTTAGGCGACTTCCCAAAATAGTCAAATCTTAGGGTGACTTCCCCAAAGCAAGTCAAAACCTTAGGGTGACTTCCCAAAACGATCAGTTATAGGGTGACTTCCCAAAAATAGTCAGATCTTAGGGCGACTTCCCAAAAATAGTCAAGTCATAGGGTGACTTCCCAAAAATAGTCAAAACCTTAGGGTGACTTCCCAAAAATAGTCAAACCATAGGGCGACTTCCCAAAAATAGTCAAGTCATAGGGTGAATTCCCAAAAATAGTCAAAACCTTAGGGCGACTTCTCAAAAACAGTCAAATCATAGGGTGACTTCCCGAAAATAGTCAGATTATAGGGTGACTTCCCAAAAATAGTCAGATCTTAGGGCGACTTCCCAAAAATAGTCAAGTCATAGGGTGACTTCCCAAAAATAGTCAAAACCTTAGGGTGACTTCCCCAAAACAGTCAAAACCTTAGGGCGACTTCCCAAAAATAGTCAAATCTTAGGGTGACTTCCCCAAAACAGTCAAAACCTTAGGGTGACTTCCCAAAAACAGTCAGATTATAGGGTGACTTCCCAAAAATAGTCAGATCTTAGGGCGACTTCCCAAAAATAGTCAAGTCATAGGGTGACTTCCCAAAAATAGTCAAAACCTTAGGGTGACTTCCCAAAAATAGTCAAACCATAGGGCGACTTCCCAAAAATAGTCAAGTCATAGGGTGACTTCCCAAAAATAGTCAAAACCTTAGGGCGACTTCCCAAAAACAGTCAAGTCATAGGGTGACTTCCCAAAAATAGTCAAAACCTTAGGGTGACTTCCCCAAAACAGTCAAAACCTTAGGGCGACTTCCCAAAAATAGTCAAATCTTAGGGTGACTTCCCCAAAACAGTCAAAACCTTAGGGTGACTTCCCAAAAGCGCAATTCGGATTATAGGGTGACTTCCCAAAAATAGTCGGATCTTAGGGCGACTTCCCAAAAATAGTCAAGTCATAGGGTGACTTCCCAAAAATAGTCAAAACCTTAGGGTGACTTCCCAAAAATAGTCAAACCATAGGGCGACTTCCCAAAAATAGTCAAGTCATAGGGTGAATTCCCAAAAATAGTCAAAACCTTAGGGCGACTTCTCAAAAACAGTCAAATCATAGGGTGACTTCCCGAAAATAGTCAGATCATAGGGTGACTTTCCCAAAACAGTCAGATCATAGGGTGACTTCCCAAAAATAGTCAAAACCTTAGGGCGACTTCCCAAAAACAGTCAGATTATAGGGTAACTTCCCAAAAATAGTCAGATCTTAGGGCGACTTCCCAAAAATAGTCAAGTCATAGGGTGACTTCCCAAAAATAGTCAAAACCTTAGGGTGACTTCCCAAAAATAGTCAAACCATAGGGCGACTTCCCAAAAATAGTCAAGTCATAGGGTGACTTCCCAAAAATAGTCAAAACCTTAAGGCGACTTCCCAAAAACAGTCAGATCATAGGGTGACTTCCCGAAAATAGTCAGATCATAGGGTGACTTTCCCAAAACAGTCAGATCATAGGGTGACTTCCCAAAAATAGTCAGATCATAGGGTGACTTCCCAAAATAGTCAAATCTTAGGGCGACTTTCCTAAAGCAGTAGGGTCGAAGACTAAAGATAGTCGAAATACCCGAACTACGGCCGGCTTGATTCCCACTAGGGATACGTAGGTAGCCTATCATTAGGTCCAGCCACTCGATCACCTGATCATCCCACCAAATATGGAGTACTACTCTTATCGACGACCCCGCTTCCTTCGAAAGCACCGTCGCCGAGGGGCTACTGTAAGTGCTCCAATTTGAGCCATTAGTACTTTCGTTAGAAATTTAACGAGAGTTTTAGCATTTCTAACATTTCTAACAAACCCTAACCTTTCTAACAAAGCAAGGGTAAAGTGGGCATTGCCATTTAAAGTTAAACCAATAAAAGAATCTCAAAAAGCAAAAGAAATTGGAAAAATCCGAATTAGGCAAGTTGAAAAACAAACTGCTGGAAATTTTTGAATAATATTCTTCCTGTTCAAAGCCTGGAGCAGCATTTAATGCACCAGGCACGTTTACAAGGACCTCCGCGCGGATATGATTGATGTTCACAGGGGGTTATAAATTGAACCCTCCTCTCTCCGTTAAAACAACACAATTTACACACAGCAACAAAACTCTGGCGAAATATAGAGAGAAAACAGTGTGAATCCTTAGATTGCCACCATTTTCTCTCCAATCTTTCCCAAATCTCACTCACTCACAAACACTTCAAATCACTCTCATACATACTCTCATGCATACACCAATCCAAGCTCAAATCACCCTTTAGGAGGAGGATTAGAGAGAAAACATAGAGGACTTCATTGTTATCTACTTGTTTTCTCTTTAACCAACTCAAATCATCAACCCTAAACACCCTCAAACACTCTCATATTCAAGCCTTAAACACTCTCACATTCAAGCCTTCAAACACAAAACACAAGGAAGATAGGTATAACCTCCCTCTCCTTACCCTAAAATTCATCCATGCATGCATTTTCAAGCTACAAAATGTAGTTTATTCATCTTCTTGTCTTAAGATCCAAGAAGATCACCATGGAAGTCCATCTCCATGGTTGATATTCTACAAGGATCAACATTTTCTTTAATGTGTTCTTACTTTCTTGCAAAGAAAACTCATTTTCAAAACCCTAAAAACCATTTTCAAGCATCAAATCTCATTTTCAAAGGATAAAATTCCCCTTCCCAAGCAAATGAAGTGCTTAGTCCTAATGTACCCCAAGGATGGTTTGGTATAGTTGATTCACCACTAAAATGTCAAGTGATCACTAACCAAAACCTAGGGAAATGGGGACAAGCATGGATGCAAAACCCCCCCTTAAAATCATATTTTCTTTCTTGAGAAGTTGCTGTCCAGTAGCAATTTCCTCAGACCTCAGTCCATGGTCTAATTTTTTGGACACAGATAAATGTGGAATTTGGTGTTTACTACAAAATACTTTTTGTAGCCAACATCCAGATCTTTCCATACATATTTTTACTTTATTTTTTGTGTGAGTAAAACTCCTTTTTTCAAATTTTCTTTTAAAGGTCAGTTCATCAGTCTCTGGAAATCCAGATTTCAGATCTGAGATTTCCAGAAGGTTTTGACCCCACAAATCATCTCCAAAATGAAATGTCCTTTTACAGAAACCTTTTTTAAGGTGTTTTGAACATTTTTCATTCCCGGACTTTTCCCAGATTCTGGAGTTTTCAAGCCCTAAAGTCCATTTCAAAGTCAAGGGTCAACTGCTTTTTTCATTTTGGCAGAAATGGTTTTCAACTTCCAAAAATCTTTTGAGTTACAAATCTCAACCCAAAAATCACCCAAAAAATCATGGGATCAGTTTAAATCCTTAAAAAGAGTTCCCAATTTTTACTTACCTCAGTTTCAACTTATTTTGGCCAAAACACACACACACACACACACAACAAAGGATTTTGAATGTTTGGAAGACTCGTTTTTACGAGGCGTTCCGGGTGCACACTAACGTCCTTCCCGGCGCGTAACGTGACCTCCGAACCCAAATCTCTGATCTCGGGCTTTTTTCAAAGTTTTGGCCCTTAAAACAAAAATGGCGTGGCGACTCCGTTTTTATTTTCACAAAAAAAATCGGGCATCATCACACATACATTTCATCAACACTATTCATCGAGGGGCCCAAGCAGACATCTCTCTTCATAAGAGGGACAAAATCTCGTCTTGACTTATCATTCTTCCCTACATGAATCCAATCGTGCTAACATAGCCCTTATTGCTATCCGATTAAAGATAGTGTTAGACTATATCAAACAAGATCTTCACCATGTGGAAGACGATGATAATCTCAGGTACAAAGGATTCAATAGCACGACTATCATGAGATTTAATCATGAAAACAGGCCATGTCATAAATCTCATAAGTAGGTCATGTCCAATACTTGTTCTCTAGCAAGTATCCATAAGTGTAATGTGCATCTCCATGCATATAATCATCTCTATGATTATCCATTACCAACTTATACTAGTTGTTCGCAACAACTAGGGACGCAGTTCAATATAATAAGCATGCAAACATATAATGAACAGAATAAACATGTACTCTATAATAAATGATAAAGATGATACATAACGGTTCAAGTTAAACATAGCTATAGCCTAGGGCATTACACCAACAATCTCCCACTTGCACTAGGCTCCATCTATGTATCTACTACCTATGGACCTCACATGACCATCATGCTTTACTTGTGCGAGGGGCTTTGTAAGCGGATCCCCAATGTTATCATCGGTTGATACTTTGCATATCTTAACGTCTCCACGATCAAAGAACTCTCGAATTAGATGGAAACGTCTAAGTATATGTTTGGATCGCTGATGTGACCTTGGTTCCTTTGCTTGCGCAATGCCACCATTATTGTCACAATAAAGTTCCACTGGATTAGTGATACTTGGAACAACTTCCAAGTCACTAATGAACTTCTTGATCCAAACTGTCTCCTTAGCTGCATCAGATGCCGCTATATATTCGGCCTCAGTGGTAGAATTGGCAATAGTACTCTGCTTGGAACTCTTCCAACATATCGCACCTCCGTTAAGCATAAACACAAATCTCGACTGCGATCGGAAATCATCCTTGTCGGTTTGGAAGCTAGCATCTGTGTAACCTCTTACAACAAGATCTTCTTCCATCCCTCCAAATACCAAAAACGCATCCTTATTCCTTCTTAAGTACTTTAGGATTGTCTTGACTGCCGTCCAATGGTTCTCACCAGGATCAGATTGGTAACGACTTGTCATGCTCAATGCATACGAGACGTCGGGTCTAGTACAAATCATAGCATACATGATTGATCCAATAGCCGAAGTGTATGGAACTTCATTCATCCTCTTTCGTTCATCAGTTGTCTTAGGACACTGAGTTTTACTATGAGTAACACCATGACCCATTGGCAAGTTTCCTCTCTTAGAATTTTCCATTTTGAATCATCTAAGAACCTTGTCAATGTAGGTACTTTGACTCAAACCAATTATCCTCTTAGATCTATCTCTATAGATCTTGATACCAAGGATGTAAGCGGCTTCGCCCATATCTTTCATTGAAAAAAACATCCCTAACTAAGACTTGACAGTCTGAAGTGCAGGAATGTCGTTTCCAATGAGTAAGATATCATCGACATACAATAAGAGAAATATCACAACGCTCCCACTGAATTTCATGTATACACAAGGTTCATCTTCGTTCTTGATAAAACCAAACTCTTCAATTTTCTCTTTGAACTGAAGATTCCAACTCTTAGAAGCTTGCTTCAATCCATAAATTGATCTCTGCAACTTGCACACTTTGTTAGAATTTCTTGGATCTACAAAACCTTCGGGTTGTGTCAAATACACATCCTCAAGCAGTTTTCCATTAAGGAAAGCGGTTTTGACATCCATTTGCCATATCTCAAAGTCATAATATGCGGCTATGGCAATCAAAATTCTAACAGACTTAAGCATACCAACAGGCGAGAAGGTTTCATCATAGTCTACACCATGAGTTTGCCTATATCCCTTTGCTACAAGCCTAGCCTTGTAAGTATGCACCTTCCCATCCATGTCAGTCTTCTTCTTGAAGACCCACTTGCACCCTATGGTTTTTACACCTTCGGGTGGCTCAATCAAGTTCCAAACTTGATTATCCGACATGGATTGCAATTCGGATTTCATGGCTTCTAACCATTTATCCGAATCGGGATCGGACATCGCCTCTTGATAGAAAGTAGGTTCGTCATTCTCAATGACTTCAACTTCATTACTTTCCGACACGAGAAATCCATATCTCTCGGGTGTGGATCGTAACCTATTCGATCTACGATGGACTTGTGGATCTTGAACCGATTCGACAACTTCTTGTGGACTTGGTTCAAACTCTACTATCGGTTTCATGTTATTTTCGGGTTCTTGAACTTCTTAAAGATCAATTTTACTCCCACTAGATGCTTTATTGAGAAACTGTTTCTCAAGAAAAGTATCATATTGAGCAACAAACACTTTATTCTCAACACGGTTGTAAAAGTAATACCCTTTGGTTTCCTTAGGGTAACCAACGAAAATAAATTTGTCAGATTTAGGTGCTAACTTATTAGAGATAAGTCTCTTCACATAAGCTTCGCAACCCCAAATCTTCATGAAAGACAAACTAGGTTTTCTTCCATGCCACATCTCATGTGGGGTCTTTGGAGCCGATTTAGTAGGGACTCTGTTTAGTGTGAACGCAGCAGTCTCTAATGCATGTCCCTAAAAGGATATAGGATGGTCTACTTGACTCATCATCGAACGAACCAAATCTAATAGGGTTCTATTCCTCCTCTCGGAAACACCATTCCATTGTGGCGTTCCGGGTGGAGTCAACTCTGAAACAATTCCACAGTTTTTTAGATGATTGTCAAGCTCTTGGCTCAAATACTCACCACCACGATCGGATCGAAGTGCTTTAATTATTTTGCCAAGTTGATTTTGTACTTCATTTTTAAATGTTCTAAACATCTCAAACTATTCACTCTTTGACTTCATTAGATAGATATAGCCATATCTAGATAGGTCATCGGTGAATGTAATGAAATACCGAAATCCTCCCCTAGCAATGCTGCTCATTGGTCCGCATACATCAGTATATATTAGGCCCAATAAGTCACTAGCCCTTTCTCTACTCTTAGTGTAGGGTGGTTTGGTCATTTTGCCCAATAAACAAGATTCGCATATCTCATATAATTCATAATCATGTGAGTCTAACATTCCATCTTTATAGAGTTTAGAAATGCGTTTCTCATTTATATGAAAAAGCCGGCAATGCCACATGAACAAGTTGTTCACGTCATTCGGTTTAGACTTCTTGTCCACATGATAAACATTTTCAACACTATTTTGTTTCTCATCAACATCAAGAACATAAAGGCCATTAAATGAATTTGCAATACCATAAATCATATCATTTAAATAAACATAAAACTTCTTATTCTTAATAAGAAAATTATACCCTTCATTATCCACACAAGAAACAGAAATAATATTCCTACTCAAATCCGGAACATAGTAACAATTGTTCAAAACAAGTACTAAGCCACTAGGTAAAGTTACATCATATGTCCTTATGGCTAATGCAGCAACTCTTGCTCCATTTCCCACACGTAGGTCAACTTCACATTGTTTGAGTAGCTTTCTATTCCTTAATCCCTACACATTTAAACAAATGTGAGATCCACATCCGGTATCTTATACCCATGAACTAGAAACAGAAAGAAAAATATCTATCATATAGATACCTGAATCAGGAGCAATCCTATTGCACTTCTTCGCCTTTAGGCCTTCCTTGTAAGCCTTGCAGTTGCGCTTCCAATGACCAACCTCTTGGCAATGGTAGCAAACTGCATCCTTTTGAGATGCCTTGGGAGTCTCTCCGGCAACGGCAACTTTTGCCTTAGGTTTAGCAACACTTGCTTTACCTTTGCCATCTTTCTTGAACCCTTTCCCTTTGTTAACCATTAACACAGTATCGGTTCGGGGCTTCTTGATATTCTTCTCTACGATCTTAAGCATCGCATGCAATTCCGAGAGATTCTTATCCATGCCAGTCATGTGATAGTGCATAATGAAATGACCATAACTTTCAGGCAATGAATTCAATATCAAATCCGTGGCGAGTTCCAAACTCATCGGATTTCTAAGCCTTTCGAGACGCTAAATGTGACCCTTCATCTTAAGGACATAAGCTCCCACCGATTGCCCCTCTGTATCTTGCATGCAGTTAGGGCCTTAACCACATCAAACCGCTCGTTTCTTGCTTGCACTTGAAACATTTCCTTTAAGCGCTCAGCAAGATCAAATGTTACATCTATGTGCTCAAGGTCCTTCTGAAGAGCCTTAGACATAGTGGCAAGCATAAGGCATGCAACATCTGTAGAATCATCATTATGTTTCTTATGTGCATCCCTATCTGCCCTAGAAGCATTTGCAGCAGGTTGAGGTGGAATGGGTTCATTGAGAACGCACAGTTTCTTCTCTTGCTTTAGAACAATTCTAAGGCTTCTGATCCAATCAGAATAGTTTGTACCGCTCTCCTCAAGCTTGTCCTTCTCAAGGACTGATCGCAGTGACAGGGGTTGATTATTGTGATTAGCCATTCTACAATAAAATATTCAAACAATATAAACATATATCAATATCAACACATTTATCATCTAAGAGCAAATAATGTATTTCATAAATGCTCCCACTAAATTATACATCTTCAAATACAAACATGTATCATATAATCATAGTAGGCTAAGATCCATATTTCACTTGATTTTGGTTTAACTGAGTCAATGCCCAAAATCAAGCTATTTAGGTAGAAACATCAATCATATCATTATATGACTCTTAGATCTTTTATGAGATTTTCTTAGACATCATATGTCAAAAACAAGTTTTAAATCTCATCTATGACTTGGGTCAAATCTCATTTGAAAGCACCAATCAAGTCAAAACCTTTTTCAAACATGTGAGACATGGAACGATGCACCTAACTGAGTCAAAACTACATCAACCATTATCTCACCTTGATCACAATATAAGATGCACCCAACTGAATCGAAACTACATCAAATACCCTAAAATATCACAAGTATTCTAATCAAGGAATGGCATAAGACTTAAATATTTAGAAGGTTTTCATATTGTAACAAACATCGCATGGTTGTAACAAAGATCTCATGTGAACATAATCATGAACATAGGGCTTCACAAAATTTCATACAAACAATTTGATTCAATTTTGAGAAATTAAAAATCTAATTTAATCATATTAAACAAATCATCAACCTATGTGATAAACTAATCAAATTAATTTATCATAAATCATGAACATGGCATATCTCATATATACTTGTTTTTCATAAAAACAAAACACATGGAATCTAGATCTATTTCATATAACATGGTAGCAAATAATCAAATTAAATCTAGCATGCAATTTCAATCCTAATCATGGCAAGACAGGGCTCTGATACCACTGTTGGATTTTGGGGTTATAAACGCAGCGGAAAATTTAACAAAGAACATCAAAACCTAGCCCTTAGATCTGTCTAGCATGAAGAGATTAGAAAAACTATGAAATAGAATTACATACCTTTAATGCGATTTCGTTTGTCAAAACAGATCTCAAAATTCAAGCCTTGAACTTTGATGTCGAATCTTCAAATCTTTCCTTCTTCGAACTTGGTGATGAAATCAACAATGGGGCTTCAAGCCTTAGGAGATAAAACAACCTCCCTCGATCTAATGGTGATCCACACGCGAACGAACCAAGAACACCTTCTTGTTGGATTGCTAGATGATCCTCTTGATTATTGAACCACTTTTCAATAATCTATGGCTATTATGGAATTAAATCTAGGGTGTTTTGATCTTTGATTCACAATCAAAATCAAGATAATTGTGTTTATCAGGCCCTAAAATTCGTATGTTATGGCTGGGGCAAAAGGACATATTTATACTTTATAAATAACCCTAACAATTAGGGAGAAAAGTCCTTTTCTGAAGCCAAAACGGATTGCTGAAACGGGTGCTGGGCGGTCGCCCACCAAGGGCTGGGCGGTCGCCCAGTTGTACAACCTTTTCTCTTATTTCGAAAACCCAACATGGGCGATCGCCCACAAGGGGCTGGGCGGTCGCCTACTTGTACAGTCTTTCATTCATTGTTTTCTAAATCCTCATAAGCGGTCGCCCATGTTCACTTCGGCGGTTGTCCAAGTCAACAGTTGACTTGTGGGCGGTCACCCACATGAACCTCAGCGGTCGCCCAAGAGTCCAGTTTCCATAATTTCAGCCCGAATCAAATTCGTTCTTTGTGTGTGACCCAAAAGGAATTATATTATGTTGGTAGTGAGTCAAAACATGACCTCACAAGACATAAGTAGTTTCTAGCAAACCATTATATCCACCCAATTAATATAACATCAAAGCTTGATTCCTCGATAGATCAAATGTCATAATCCCTTTGTCCACGATGTCCAATTGAACATGAGTCATGGTCTATGTCAACTCATTCCGTTCAATGCTTTCTCGATTCCGAATATGTTGATAATCCAAGTGCATTTCATCTCTATCAAATCTCTTGAGTATGGCCATACATTTCATCAACACTATTCATCGAGGGGCCCAAGCAGACATCTCTCTTAATAAGAGGGACAAAATTCCGTCTTGACTTATCATTCTTCCCTACATGAATCCAATCGTGCTAACATAGCCCTTTTTGCTATCCGATTAAAGATAGTGTTAGACTATATCTAACACGATCATCACCATGTGGAAGACGATGATAATCTCAGGTACAAAGGATTCAATAACACGACTATCATGAAATTTAATCATGACAACAGATCATGTCATAAATCTCATAATTAGGTCATGTCCAATACTTGTTCTCTAGCAAGTATCCATAAGTGTAATGTGCATCTCCATGCATATAATCATCTCTATGATTATCCATTACCAACTTATACTAGTTGTTCACAACAACTAGGGACGCAGTTCAATATAATAAACATGCAAACATATAATGAACAGAATAAACATGTACTATATAATAAATGATAAAGATGATACATAATGGTTCAAGTTAAGCATAACTATAGCCTAGGGCATTACACCAACAATGACAGGCCTCAGATAGTTGCTGGTTTAACGTCCGGGCTAAATGTCTCACCATAATCGACCCCAACCTGTTCAGTTTTCCCATCACCTACAAGACAGGCCTTATGCCTCTTAAATGTGCCATCAGAACGAAATTTGTGAGAAAAAATCCACATATACCGAAAAATATTGATATTACAGGGATGGGGTACTAATACCCACGTCTTATTAGCAATAAGAGCATCAAATTCGTCATACATGGCCATTTTCTAATTAGGGTCACGTGAGGCAGTCAGCGGATTACCACTACTAGAAAATGGGTCATTTCGTCGTTATTACCGACGGACCGATAACACTTACCGACAGAAACATAAAATCGTCAACCGTGGAATTTACAATTTATTTTTTTAAGAAAATCCGTCGGTAAGGCTTTATATGAATATTGTCCGTCGGTAATACCAACGGAATTGTCCGTCAGTAAAATTGACTATACAAACCCTAGCCCGGCCCTCTCTCTCTCTCTCTCTTTGTTCAGCACAGTGCAGCTTCTACCCTCTCCTACTCTTCCTCCCCTCTCTCTCTCTCTCTCTCTCTCTCTACACTATTAGAAATTGCCCGTTTACCAAAATTATCGACGGACGCGATCCGTCGATATTACCGACGGACAAACATCAATTACCGACGGACTTTTAATTTTCATTTGCAGGGAATTTCTTCATAAAATTTACATTTTAATTCATCGGTAAACCATACATTTCCGTCGGTATTACCAACGGACTAGGTCCTTCGGTAATACCGACGGATAGGTCCGTCGGTAAAATGCAATATAAATACAACCCTAACCCCCTCCCATTCTGTATCGCGTAAACAGAAAATATTGACGCCGCAGCCGCCGGTTAATCTCTCACCTCCTTCGGTTGATTCGCAGCTCTCGCCGCTTCATCTCTCACCTCCTTCGGTTAATCATCTCTCACCTCATTCGGTTAGTAATCTCTCTCTCACTCGCTCTCTCTCTCTCTCTCTCTGTCTCTCATTAGTCATTACATATGCGCAGTTGTAAGTACCCCAATCTGGATCGCTCCCCATCCGACACACGGGAAACACCTTGGACTCACACAAACGTGATCCCGAAGACCCGTAACCATCAAAAACCCCAAAACCACCAACCAAACCAAGGTAGAACCCTTCTGGGATAAAATAAAGCAAAAGGACTTTTTGAGAAATATGAAAAATATTTGGTCTGCACAATGGTCCGCGCGGACCATTTTACGCCCAGACATCAAAGTTGAAAAATCCTCTTAATGTCCACGAGATTCCCGTAAATCCTGGAAAACCAAAAATTTGGTTTTGCAAGAATGGTCCGCGCGGACCATTTTGCACATTTTCCAAGCCTATAAATAGAGGGCTCCTCCTCTCATTTTCTTCACACCTCCCTTCTCTCCTCTCTCCACCCATCCTTCAGGCTCCCCTCTAAGTCCTTTCTAGGAACTCCTGGTCCCATTCGGTTCCTTTCGAGGCCTTTCGAGCCCTTCCGAGGCTCTAAAGCCCTGCCAAGCGCTCCTGAGACGCTCCCGAGCCGCCCCGAGGTGCTCTTGAGGCATCCTAAAGCCCTGTTGGTCCATCCCAAGCCATTTTGGTCCATCCCGAGGCATCCCGATCCATCCTGAAGCCCTGCCAGACAATCCCGAGGCATCCCGAGGCACGCCGAACCTCTGCTCGAGCACAACCGATGAACCCGAGACACACCGAACCTCTGCCCGAGACAGTCAACAATCCCGAGGCATCCCGACGCACGCCGAACCTCTGCCCGAGTACAACCAACAAACCTGAGGCACGCTGAACCTCTGCCCGAGTACAGTCATCAATCCCGAGGCATCCCGATGCACGCCGAACCTCTGCCCGAGTACAACCAACAAACCCGAGGCACGCCAAACCTCCGCCCGAGTACAACCAACAAACCCGAGGCAAGTCGAACCTCTGCCCGAGTACAATGAACAATCCTGACGCACGCCGAACCTCTGCCCGAGTACAACCAACAATCCCGACGCACACCGAACCTCTGCCAGAATCCATACAGCTATCCCGAGGCATGCTGAAACTCTGTCTGCAGACACACCTAGCACTCCCGAGGCACGCCGAAGCTCTGTCCGCAAATACCGGTACATCCCGAAGCAATTCCGATCCGTCCCGGAGCACTATTCACACTCAAACACTATTCCCAAGAAGAAGATAGACACGAACCAACATTGGTAAGGTCTCCTTCCAAAACTATTTCAATTCATTTCAATACATAGCATACAATGTAGACATCATATTCAGCATGCGTTTTTAAAAGCACATACACACATATCTTTTAAAGAAAGAGGGGTATCGAAAGACTCGTGTATACGAGGCGACTCGGGTGAGCTCTGCTATTCTCTTCCCGAGGCGTAACCTGACCTCCGAACTCAAAATCTCATCACACAACAACCTTTTTAAACAAAGCCTTTTTTTTCAATGTTTTGGGCTATATGAAAACGGCATTGCGACTCTACAAACAAACGCAGCGACACCTCCCGACTCGAATTGTGAGATGTCGGGGC
This sequence comes from Adenophora triphylla var. japonica, assembly GCA_022495995.1. Lineage (NCBI taxonomy): Eukaryota > Viridiplantae > Streptophyta > Magnoliopsida > Asterales > Campanulaceae > Adenophora > Adenophora triphylla. The sequence goes on from JAFEMH010003980.1 coordinate 83,356, forward strand.
CCGCGCAGCCGGATCCGGGTAATTTCAGTTGGCGACTCTGCTAGGGATATTTTGTTTTAAAAACTTTTAAACAAAAAAAAAGATTTTTAAAACAATGATGAGGGTCAAACTTTCATTTTACCCCTTCTTTAACTGTTGTGTGTGTGTGCATGTGCTTTACTTATTTTTTCCAAAACAAATAAAAATACAAAAAAAAAATGCATCATAATACATCTGTGTACATACATTTAAAAATTCTGCAAAACTTTCTGTTTTACTCAGAAAAAGAATTTTTGTGACCGCACACTACGCACACTCTTATCCTGTACACTGCACAATAAAACCCTAAACCCTGGATGGTCTCAGTTGTAGCTCGGTTGGTGTTCCTATGCCTCTCGAGCGCGCACGAGATCGTTCCAAACTACCCATCCTAGCCAGCGTCAACCATGCACGCTTGCGTCACACTCTGTCCCGACTCGATTGGTTTTTCCCAGTCCGTATCATAAAGCCTGGACACATATCCCATGTCGGCCATTTTCTGAGTCGAACCTCGAAACTCAAGATCCATTGCGTAAGCAAGGTAAAGAAAGGTCATGCTAAAATCTTGACCCGATCTTGATTTCCAAAGCTACACCTGGACAACGCTCCGTCCCGGATATACATCCATGCCCACATGACACCATGTCATCAAGCCTTTAATACGTCAGCCATGACCATATGACCTAGCCAACACCTAACATCAAAGATCCCTTGCGCAAGCAAGGTAAAGAGAGGTCATGCCGAACTCTTGACCCGATCTTGACTCAAGTGCCGGCTCTGTTCACTATACACATGGCCGACGCATTAAAACGAACATGGCAGGCTCGGTCCTTAGGTTCGATTTTTTTTTTTTAGGCCGGTGGAAACCGCTTGCCCTATAGGATCCTCGCCCGGGGCTGTCCACCCCGGGATGTCGAAATACAGGTGCAAAACGAGGGGCTTATAGTCGCACTGATGGTCTCCACTGACCCAGGATCTAGCATAGTATCGAAAAAGAAGAGCAATCTTTTCCAACCAACTTAGGATTTTGAGAAAACACTTTTCAAGTAAATTAAAAAAAAAAAAAAGGAAACCTCATGTCGCATGAGCTTTCCCCCTTTATCCGAAAAAGGCATTCCCATGTCTAAACCTTACCCGTTACCCCCTCCAGCGAAACGAGAGTGATTGAGAGTACCCGGGAGCCGCCTTTTCAGTATCGAAGTTACAAGGTCCAACAGCCCTTCCAGTTCAGCGGTCCGAACAGTTCGCTACTCCCCCATGACGGGATCAACAGATAACAGTGAGGGAAGCGGAACCCCGCCACTGAGAAACCTCCAGACAATGGAGGAGGTGCTGCAAGCCTTCAAAACTCTCTAGAAGAGCCAAGAAGAACAGCAAGCCTGGATCGTAGACACCATGCGCCGTCGCGGAACCGTCGCCGTTCCCCAAACTTATGGGACCTTCGTTCTCATAAAAGACGAGGAAATACCTGCTCCCCCGATTTCTCAAAGCTATCAGCAGGTCCCACCTCCGCCAAGCTATGAAAACCAAGCAACGCAAAGCAGTTCCCGCTCAAAACTTCACTCAGGCATCAGTCAAGCAGCTCCGATCTGCTCACCTCAGCACAGTCAATTTCCCGGCCATGCGCCACAAGCTCAATATCACCAGCACACATACGAGCCTGCTCCTCCAAATCCCAATAAATCCCGGTATCCCCCGGGATTCAATCCTTTGCCTCTATACGAGCCTCGTAGCCATAACCTGAAATCCCAATGCTTACTACGGGCAGACCTCCCAAGCGGATATCCCGACATTTCAAACCTTCCACCTGCTGGACAACCACATGGGGCTAATGAAACATTTCCCCAATTCCCAAACACAACCCTTAGAGGTCCGGGAAATCACGCCCCTAATTTCAATAATCCAGGATACGGGATGGTATACACTCAACTACCTCCCCAAGACTCCCAAATGGTGATCCCATCAGCCAATCTACCTCCATCTTTAGTTTCCATCCCTGAAAATGGCAGCCTGCCTCAGCCTACTGACCATCACATGGCTTGGTTGATCGAACAGATGAAGGACATGCAAGGAAAATTGGCCAACTCTCGAAAGGACTTTCTCACGCCCACAGATCCGAGCAAGGTAGTTCCTCTACCTCCAAAATTCAGAATGCCGAAAATGGAAAAGTTCGATGGGACCGAATGCCCAAAGACCCACATCGATACCTACGTCTTGGGTATGAGAGCCAAAGGGGCAACCCCACAACAAATGGCGGACCACATCCAGCACTCCCTTAAATCCACGGCATTAAGGTCATTTCTCAATGTAAAGGCAGAAAACCGCTCCACCTGGGATCAAATCAGCGAAATCTTCCTGGAGAAGTAACGCGCCAACCTTAAATGGGAAACAAACCGCCATGACCTGCAAGCCACCGAACAAAAGGATGACGAACCTGTTGGTGAGTTCTACAAAAGATGGAATTGGAAACTAAGAGAGATAATAGATCCGCTTTCCAAAGAAGAGCAAATGGACATCTTCCATTCCTGCCTCAAACCATCCCTGAGGACCTTGATCAGGCATCACTTTTATCCCGACCTCCATGCCATGGTCAATGCCGCGACCAAGTTCGAAAAGACCTTGAGCCTCCAAAAGACTACAGCAGCTCCTGCTTCGTCCTACCGCTATCGGGCAAACCAGTCAAATCCGACATCTGTTCCAAATAAAGGAAAGGAAGAAGCCGAAACAGTCCACTACATCCAAAATGGAGCTCAAGTAAACCGCGATCAAGTGCCCCCGAGGAACAACAATCCTCCTCGCCCACAGCAATTTCATCATTTTGACAACCTCGAGATGCCCTTGGGCCAAGTATTCGAAGCGTTGGTAAAGCGGAACCTCCTCAAACCTCTCGAGAATTTCCAGCCAAAGATTCTCAAACCTAACATGAATAAGAGCAAACACTGCACCTTCCACAACTATCTCAGCTATACCACCGACAATTGCTTCGTGCTGAAGCAAGCAGTCCAGAGGCTAATTGAAGAAGGAAAGTTGGAATGCCTCCGAGGTCCCAACACGGTCGGAACATGGTAGCATTCAACATGGATGAGTCCTTTGTACTCCCTCGAGCCCATCAAAAACGCCATTGAAGAGCTGGGTTACCCTTTTTCGGACCTACAGCCAGCAAGGAAGAAATAATTAAGAAGCTTGGTCTAACCCCTCATCTCTTAGAGTCTAGCATCGAAAAACATCCAGAGTCTGTTGTTTTTATTTTTGAGTCTCTCGAGTCGTCTGACGGCCTTACGCCTAAAGATTATGCATTTGTAGCAAAAATTGCGCTTCTTTATGCTTTGAATAAAAGCTCGACCTTTCTGAGTATCCCCTCATTGCCACTTTAACAAATGATAAATTAACTAAACAGTTAATAATGATTCACTTGATAAGGATGCAGACACATTAAATGAACAATACATTAAACAAATCTTTAAGCATGTTGTCAAACGAGAGGAAAACCGGGCCCAAGCTGTCGAAAAGGTTTTAACCAAAATGAATTTGGGGACTGCTGAAGAGCCTACAGAGACGTAAACCAGAGAATTCTTCATCGATACTTTGCCTAAAGAATATCGAGTATTCTTCTCCCCCCTCTACACTCTAAAAAAAAACATAAATCATACAGTTAAACCTCGTAGGTTCTAGAACTTTTCTCATTCAATCAAGTCCTCCTCGAACAGTGTAGTTAAGTCTTTAATTACGCAAGTTTTCTTTCTTTTCTTGCTACACTTGAGACATTATTTTGAACCCCACATTACATTTAATGAAATGGTATTGTTCTATGTGATCACTTGCATTGCTTAACAAATAATTTCCCAAATGATTAATGCTTTGATTAATTAGTGTGAGAAAGTCAATCGATAGCTCCCCATACACCTTACCATATCCCACATAAAGGCCTCCATCAAGCCATACATTTTCCAAAACATGTCCCCACCATCACCTTGACCAAGTCAACAATGGCGGCAACATCAAAGGACAACAAAAGGTCACTCAACATTAAAAGATTGACCCCATGTCGACAACATTGCCTTCGCCCTCGTGCGCATCAAGAAAGTTCAAGCAGGGGCTTGCTTTCGCCCTCATATGCTTCAAAAAAAACTCAAGCAGAAGCTTCGAAAAAAAGAAAGAGAAAAAGCTCAAGCAGGAGCTTCAAAAAAATGAGGCCAAGGACCCAGCACCGCTAGTCAGAAGCTCAATGAAGAGAGGCAAAGTCAAAAGCGCCTCATAAGTCCTTAAGCAATATTCAAATTCCTCCTCTCCCCGAGAGAGCGACGATCAAGACGCAATGGAATCATTGAAATGGCCGTCAAAAATGACTTGTCAAGGAATCATCTCAAGGCCCGTGCCTCATCATCCAACCTTCCTATCCAATCGTTTTCACCAAAAGGTCACACAAATATTCATGCCTAGCCCTAAAGCCAAACAGGGTTCAACCCCGAACTACGTCGACCTGAGCTCCTTGTCTTAAGGGGAATGTACGCAACTAGAAATGGTCCGGTCATAAACACAAAAAAATCCACAAACCTGGTCTCACCAATGACCTCTCCTATACACAAACCTTTTTTTACACCAGACCAACTCGATCCTTGATATCGGTTGACTTTCTCCTCATGATTAATCAAGCATATCAATTTTAATTGTTGAGTAACCCGAACATCAACGAAGGGTTTTAAGCAAACATGTGATCATTATTAAAAAAATCAAGTTTTCAGATGTCTCGACAAGTCTTCTTTTTCTACAAAATAGGAAAATAGAGATAAACACTGATTTTCTGTCAGCAAGGGCTTTCATACACTTTTACAAGCTTTTCAGTGCTCATACTCTCTCAAAAGAGTCAAACCCAAAAGCATGCTTTTTGTGCCCACATCAAATAAGGCATTTCACACAAAAGGGGACCCATTCCCACCTTTTCAAAAAATAATATATACGCCCTTGCGAGTGTACATTACAAGTAATTTCTCTCACAAAAAGAAGGTCGAACTACGCAGACCTGAGCCCCTCAAGGGGAACGTAGGCAGCCTTCATTGGTTCGGTCTAAGGAATACACAAAAATTGGACGCCGCCAAGGCTCAAACAGAAAGCAAGCAAGAGATCTTGCATCTCGACAAAGCTCTAAAAGTAAATCACAAATCATCACAGTTAAATCACTTCTTGATGAGTTAAAGCACGGTCTACTCTCGACTCACAGCATGCTAAGACAACTTAATACATTTAACAATTAATGTGTCTGCAACGACATGAATGGATACTTAGAGTTTTAGGAGGTCATTCCGCGCCACTCGCGCTTGTCCCTTCTCCAACCTTTCTTTTCTTCCCTCGTCCCCAAAGAGTCTTCTTCTGTTCCACGTGAACTATATCTGTCTCCCTCCTTCCAAGATTAGGAGTCCTTCCAGTCATGTCAAGCAATCCAGCAGCTCACAGAGCTTCATTCTCCCGTGCCTTGGCCTGGATCTCCTCCCTGTGAGTCTGCAAAAGGGGACCTCTCTCCGTCAGTCGGTCAACTCTGGTCTCGTAGTAAAAAAAAGAGTCTCCCGTCACATTCTTAGGGTTAGACCAGGCTTCTGAACTCCTAAGGTTGTAGCCATGTAATTCCAGCCCAGCAAAGGCTCCTGCCTTATCCCGAACTGCCTAAAACAAGCGACAGAATGTAGAAAAAGGACTGAGATAGTATGAATGTGGGCCCATCGCGGATCGAACCATTTTTTTATAGGGTCGCCGTTTCACCTCAGTTTGAAGACACCGGTTTATTGAAAAACGGAGTCGCCACGCTATTTTGATTTCCTCAAAACTTTGAAAAAATGGAATAGGGTCCGGAGGTTAAGTTACTCCTTGGGAAGAACGTTTGGCGTTCACCCAAGGAGCCTTGCCAAAGGCAAGTCTCCCTAGATCCGATTTTTGTGCTTGTTTTGTGTGTTCGTGTGTGAGATGTGATTTGAAAAGGGGAGGGAATGTGCCAAGTTATCTTTCGGACGTATAAACTATTTGAGTTGGTTATTGCTCGGGATTCCTTGGATTTGATGTGTTCGGGATTTTGATCCCGTGCTCATCTTGGACTTATGATCATCATTAAGTGACCTTTTTACCCTCCCGTTGGAATAATCAATCATATTAGGCTTGAGAGCCTTGGTGTGTCTTAAACCAACGTTCTTCGGGACTTGGTCTTTATGTGATCGGGAGAGAGGGACACCTTTTATAGTCCAAGAGTGAGGCTCTTTAGAAAGGAAGAGTCCTTGCCTATCAATCCTACATCTTGAGACGATTTGAGCTTAGTAAGGACATTTATGCTCGTCTCAAGTGATGATCGGAGATGTAGGGGCCAAGATTCATCCGCTTCTAAAGGGACTTTGACTATGGAATTTTAGTGGCGGAAACGATATAAAGATGATGTCTTTACACCGATCCACACCACGGGATGCTTCAAGTACCAAAGGGACTAGGGGGAGGGGTATAAAGATTGGATCTTTATACTCGTCCTATGTCTTTCGTGCCTTAAGAAGGTCACTAGACAATCCTTGGAGAGTGATCCAATCAAAAGGGACATGGGGGATGACTTTTGAAAGTAAAGATTGCACTTATATGAAAATAAGTGTAATGAACACTATGAGAACTAAAGCTATGAATATAAAGGGAAGACCTTTGAGGCTTTCTTATGTCCTTTAAGAACCTTATAAGGTGGACAATCCTTGGAAGCAAGGTCAAGGGAAGGGGAAGACATTATGAGAGTAAAGATTGCATTTTTATGTAATAAAATGGGACTATTTCACATCATCATGTGATGAATCCTCCCTAGAACAAGCCACATGTGGACTCTTGTTCATCATTGGGATGAGATTCCCCATGAATCATTTGTGTTGGGGGAAATAGGGGGAGATGATATCTACATGATAAAGATAGGATCTTTATAGCAATATATCAAATTTAATGACAAGAAAAGGCAAAGCAAATGGCAAGTAATGAATATAACAATATAATAAAGGTATTTCAAGGAGAAAGGAAGGAGAGATTACCAATGGTGGTTTTCTCTATCTCCCTTGGGGTTTTTCCTATTGTAGGAAGAGTTTTGGATGAATTTTATGGAGGAAAGAGGTGGCTTTTGGGGAGTTTTGGTTTCTGTAATTTTGTGGAGTGATTTTGGCAGAGTAACAATGCTTAAATGTTCTTCTTAAAATGGGTAGAGGAGGCCTCTATTTATAGGCTGATTTGTGTTTCCTAATGAAGCCGTGCGTCATTAACCTCGGGCAAAAGAAGCCGTCCGGCGTTATCCGTTGGTGACTTAGCCAGCTTCTGGATTCATGCAAGGTGGCAGCTGGAAGCTTCTTTCCAGCAAGGGACTGCTTGGAATTTTAATTCCTAGCAGGTCCTTCCCCCTTATGATATTTTGGAAAAGTTCCATAATTGCCCCTCAACTTTAGGAAAGTTCGGGAAATTGCCGGGAAACTTAACCGGAAGGCATGAGCCAGATTTGGATACTTACAGATAGCCCCTGGACCCTGACAACATAGGAACCTTCCCGAAAAGCTCTCCTAGACTTAATCCTCAAGTGAGGAACCCACCAACGGATCTGATGCGTGCCAAGTCGAGCCATCCACCTCTCCCAAGTGGATTGATCCATATCCAAGACAAGAGGTCGCTGAGCAAACGTGTCACGACCCTAAACCTAGGCACTATTTTTGTCACACGTGGATCACGTGGGGGTGGGGTGCATTGAATCTCCTATTATGCATTATATGGTATTTGGATTTGTTAAGTGTTTATTTGGGATAAATTGCTAAACTACGTGATTTTAGATGTTAATAAATTAATTTTAATTATATAATGTCTAAATAGATAAATAGGAATTTTGTAGTTGATATTTTAATTGGTGGAATTTAAGTAAAAATATATAAATTTTAGTGAGGTGCTTAAGTGTAATAGTTAAAGTTAGGAGGTTGATTGTAATAACTAGAATCTTGGAGGAGCTTAAGTGAAAATTTTCAATATATATCTCCTCCAACCTTCAACCTTCAACCTTCAACCTTCGTATACATTCCAGAGAGTTAGAGAAAGAAACAAATACTTCCCTCCATCCCTGTTCTTTTTTTCTTTCAACCTATAATGATTTTATTTCATTTAGAAATTCCCCATATATTTAATATTAATCCGATTTTTAACCCGACTGCGTCAAAATGATCGGGGAGCTGCGTAGATCGTTCCTAGCCGATTAGAATTTTTATTATTTTCAAAATATTTTGGTGAGTTATTATGATTTCTTTCAATAATTGTTCATACAATTCTAAATCCTGATATTATGGATATATAATTGGTTTTTGATATTTTTGGTCATTTTATTTGGTTTGGAATGAGAGGATGACGAGCTTGGAATGAGTAGGGTGAAGCTAATGGGTATAATGGGTTGGTTAATTAAAAAAGGTGGGTATTAGGATGTTATATGGCATATGAGCTAGAACATATTACTGGGTTCATTATTATTTTTGGTCCATAGGGTTAAAGCCCTAAAATAGGGCTGAAGTACGCTTGAAGCACCCTTGGTTATGGAGCTTTTTAATATCTTGGAGGTGGTCAATTCTTTGAACTTGTTTGTTGAATTACAGGGGGAATTCCATTGCACGGATTATCTGTAATTAAATAAGACTTGTTAGCTCGGTCCTTTGTTATATTAGGAAGAGGTTTTGGAGGGATTATAAATTTATTGTTATGAGAATCAATTTTAACTGGAATACTCAACGTTATGGGTGTTCTTTTTTTTTCTTAGTTTGATTTAACAAGAATGTAGCTTTACGAATTCTATTTTTGTTAGAGTGTGTATCTGCAGTCTGATTAGGTTACTGATGTTGAGGTAGCTTAATATGAACAGCAGGGTCAATTTCTTTCCAAGGCTGCTGATGTTTTGACATCAGTATGGCATTCTGGTGAAGGGCGCGAGTCGTGCCCTGGGGCACGAGTGCCCAGGACTGGTTCAGGGTATCAAGTTTGCAAGCATTTAAACCTAATCAAACTAGTATGGATTTAGTCCCTCTTTAACTATAACTCTAGTACAACATTAGTACTGTACAATGGAGTCTTAAATGGCCCAAAATGATATTGGGAAGGTCTTTAAATATTGCTTTGAAATTGGTTGAAAGTCAATTGTAAAACTTTAACCAAAGTTATCAAAACTTGGTAAATTGATATGGAACCTTTATAGAAGGTGTTTCAAGTTATATTGTGAATGCGTAGGGCTAATTGTACAACATTGTACCTCTACGTGGTTACCTAGATATGGTTATTGGTTCATATAGTGCGTGAAATATATGTTGCACTGCTATATTGGTTTTACGACATGGATATGTAGGGCTTACTTGATATACATTGTACCCATATGTGTTTACATATTCATGGTTGGTGTGTGCACATAGTGTTTACATACATGTTGCACTGTTTCATTGGTTTGAACAGGAGTACTAACACCCTATTGTTGGAGTGTTGTTGTTCAGTAGTGTTTAAATATATGTTACACTATTGTGATTGGTTTAACACGAGTAATAGTACCATGTTCTGTATTGATATCCCAAAGTGTGGATTTAATTTCAAGTATCTATTATGTGCTTGACTGTATTGATATCAGCTGATATGTGGGGGTATAATGGGATACAATCAATTATGGATTTGTTCTATAAGTGATTGAATTACATTATACCTGATTCCTTGATAGCTTTGTATCGTGCCTAAGCCTTACAGTTTTGCTAGTTTCTTATGGTTGATAGCTTCTGTATCGAGCTATAGGCCTTACAGCCGTGCAGTTAGCTAGTTTCTTCTGGTTACCTGTGAATATGCTTAAAGCACTTCACAAATGAGGGGAGTAGCTACCCCCCAGTATTGTACGACTTATTGGTCAGACGGGAAAGGTAAAATAAGGTAACGGAATGTGTTTACCGCTTTACCAATGTGATTACGTACAGCCTGTTTATGTGTTGCATATTATATGGCATATTGTTGCATCCATAATAGCTTATTGAGATTTATTCTCACCCCTTCTCCCTTTACTATTTTAGATTTCGCTGAGACAGGTAGACCAGACCGGTGAGGCCGGGAAGGAGTTGAATCGTCTTTTGGGTTGTCAAGGTATGTATATGATTTGTGTGGGAGTTGGAAGTAGTTGTGGTTATTGTGTACTGGGGAAACTATTATAAAACATTTTCAGTTGTGTTCTGTTGTATCTAAGTATGGGTATGGTTCTCTTTTAAAGTTGGCTTGTGTAAGCCTTTATATTGTAGTGTTTGTAACTTAAACAGGTTATGGTTTTTGAAACATGGTTTATAAACTACCTCCATGTGGAGATGTGATGTCGAGTTGTTAAAGGGTGTTATACTTTTCAAGTTAATCTAAAGAAAAGTTTTTTTTAAAAGGAGGTAGTTTGGGACCCTCCAGCTTGAGGCACGAATCTATAGGTCCCGGAGTTGGGGAGGCTCTAGAAAACGTCCACGGACTAAAAGATGTCAGAAGCACAGGCATTACTTGAAGCCTCTCTCGCAACCACAAAGTGACCAAAACAGGGGCTTCCCTCACGCATGAATCGGTCCCCCATCGCCAAGCAATCTATGCTGTGGAAAGTCTCCCCCGAAACTAAGGGAACGATGTCCTCACCGGCCTGGCAATGTCCTACCACATCCAACAAACACGTCCCAGGAGACATCACTCCCACCGTCGCTCATGAAACTGTCAAAGCTGCTTCAGCCCCCAACTGCTCAGAAAACCTGCCAAAGCTGCCTCAGCCTCCATATACCACAAACATTTCAAGCTCGTGTGACATGCACAAAACATAAAAAAGGGAGTAGAAACAACCACTAAAGCTAAAATAAAAGAGTTCATTACATGTGAATACATTGAGCATACAAATACAAATATTTTGTTGCTCTCCTCACTAACATGCAAAGAAAAGAAGAAAAAAAAAAAAGAGTCCTACTCTGAGTCATCGGCACCACCACCTGGTAAAGACTCCCACATCTCGGCGCCTTCGCAAGCCACCTCTGTTAGTGTTTGTGCCCTAGGCTTATAGTTTCTATAAACCTTTATGTATCGTCTTTATCATTAATAAAAGAGAAATTTTATTTTGATTAATATATGTTTTGCATGTTTATTATATTAATCTGTGTCCCTAGTTATTTAGTGTAAGTTGGTAATGGATGATCATAAGAATGATCATATGCATAGAGATGCACATTACAAACTTGTAAATAACTGGTATAAATGCTAATGGATAATCATATGATGATTATTTGCATAGAGATGCACATTAGATTTATGGGTACTTGTTAGAGAACAAGTGACTGGACTTGACCCGCTTGAGATTTATGTCATGGTCAAATGTCATAATTAAATCTCAAAATAATAGTGTCATTAGAATCCTTAGACCTGAGATTATCATTGTCTTCCACTTGATGAACGTATTGTTAGATGTAGTCTAAAGTTATCCTTAACCGGGTAGCAATAAGGACTATGTTGGCATTACGGGATTCCTGTAGGGAAGAATGATAAGTCAAGATGGGATTTGTCCCTCGTAAGAGAGATGTTGGCTTGGGCCCCTCGTAGAATAGTGTTGATGAAATGTGTGGCCACACTCAAGGAACATGATAGAGATCATGGATACTTGGTTGATCAACATATTCGGAATCGAGAAAGCATTGAACAATGTAAGTTGACAATAACCATGACTTATGTTCAATATGACATCGTGTGACAAAGGGATTGTGAAACTATTACTATTATGGAAGCATGAACTCTTATGTTGTATTATTTGGGTAGACATAATGGCTTGCTAGAGTCCGCTTATGTCTTATGAGGATCGATGTGATCGGACTCATTGCCAACATAATACAATCCTATTGGGTCACACACACTTAGAATGTTTTGATTGAAACTAGAGGAAGAATGATTGAGAGTCTCTGAAACTGGCTACCTTTGTCGTGCGACATACTTAGCCATGGCTAAGTATACCGCGCGACATATTGAGCCACCAGCGTGGGTGACACTGTTCTCCTAATTTGATTAGGAAACATATTCATGCTATTGTAGTATAAATATGAGAGGGCTGTCAACCCTAAAAGCCAGCCGAAATTTTTCAATAAAAATCACAATCAAAAGTCCTCTCAATATTCTTCCATAAGTTTTTGGAATCTAGCAATTCCCAATCCGAGAATCGTTCTCGACATTCATATTTGTGTGGATTACCAAAAGAGGGTCTTAATTTGTTCAAACAAATCAAAGGCCTAGAGTTCAAATCTGAAGATCCAAAGGAGTTGAAGATTCGAAGATTTGAAGATCAAAGTTTGTGATTACGAATCACATAATTATACGTTCGATAGATCAAAACCGGAAAGCGATTAAGGTTGGTAAATCTATCTCGTAGGAATTCAATTTAATCGTATAGAACGGATCCTAGGCTCATGGGTTTTAAGTTATTAATGCTAAAATTCCGCTGCGCATGGATCCTTGAAACCCAACAGTGGTATCAGAGCCCCGTTCGTATGGTTAGATTCGAATTGGCATGCTAGAAAGTCATTATAAATTGTTTATAAATGTTCTAGGCTTGCCTTGTATGAATTAGATTTAATTGTTTATGTGAAACAATTTGCTAATCTATGATAAATCGGCTTCTGATTATGTTGAATTAAATCTGTTAAAAGGTTGTTTATAGGATTTAATTGCATATAATCTGAATTGAATGAAATCTGGAAATCCTGCGAACCGGCCACCTATGTCGTGCGACATAATAGGCCACTTGAGGAAATTCGGTTATCTCGGCCAGCTATGTCACGCGACATAACTAGCCACCGGCCGATTATGTCACGCGACATAATAAGCCGATCCGGGCAGATCGCTTGTTTAAATTTTCTGCTAATCTATGATTATGTTAATAATCTGAGATGTTTTATGTCTTAATCTGGATGCTATAAATTTCTGGAAATTAAGTTTATAGGTCTATACTAGATTAATTCATTATTTATGCATGCTTAATTAATTTAAATGTGTTTTTATTAATTATTGCGATGCATGAATTATTTGTTCTTAAGTGTTAAGAATTTTATTAGATGTTTAGTTGAAACATTGAATTGAGAATTCCTAAATGTTTGGTTGAAACATTAAATTTTGGTTTTCTGATTGTTTATGAGAAACAAGTCGGTTTACGCAAAATTTGAAGGAATCGATTGTTTATGAGAAACAAATCTGTTTATAAATCTATGCTAGAATTGTATAATAATTATGTCTCGCTTAATTAATTAAAAGATGTTTATTTAATTGTTGCGTTGCATGATTATTATATGTTCTCATGCTTGCTTAATTAATTAAAAGATGTTTATTTAATTGTTGCGTTGCATGATTATTATATGTTCTCATGCTTGCTTAATTAATTAAAAGATGTTTATTTAATTGTTGCGTTGCATGATTATTATATGTTCTTATGCTTGCTTAATTAATTAAAAGATGTTTATTTAATTGTTGCGTTGCATGATTATTTTGTGTTCTTATGCTTGCTTAATTGTTTAAAAAGGTGTTTTATTAATTATTGCATTGCATGAAGAACTGTTATAATTCTAGAATGTTTTGAACATTGAATTATGGTTTACTAATTGTTTATGAGAAACAAGTTAGTGTCGATTGTTTATGAAACAAGTCACTTTACAAAGTAGAATTATGTTGCAATCAAACCGATATTGTAGTTGTACATGTCTAGGAGAGTTCTCGTCTAAGGATTGGGTACTTAAGTAGTCCTTGTGGCTCACCAGCTTCCCCGGGAACTTACTTGGTGTACTTTACAATTATCTTTGTTGATATGCTTATAATCTATTTTTAAAGAACCTTCATTTAATGTTTAAGTTTTATGCCACCCCGAAAGTAAAACACTTGAGAAGTATTGGGATAGGTTGATGTAGTTTCGACTCGCTTGGGTACATCATTCTATTCTAGTATGGAGCAAGATGAGATAAGGGTTGATGTAGTTTCGACTCGCTTGGGTGCATCGTTCTAAGTATCTCATACGTTTGAAATTGGTTAGACTTAATTGGTGCTTTCAAAAGAGTTTTGACCCAAGGCATAAGATGAGATTAAAACATGTTTTGACATATGATGTCTAAAATCTCATAAAGGATCTAAGAGTCACATATGATGTGATTGATAAATGTTATCTACCTAAATAACTTAATTTTGGGCATTGACTCGCTTAAACCAAAATTGAAGTGAAATATGGATCTTAGCCCATTGTAATTATATAATACATGCTTGTATTTGAAGGTGTATAATTTAGTGGGAGTATTTGTGAAATACTATATTTGTCTCTTGAATGATAAATGTGTTGGATACTTATATGTGTTCATATGTTGCATATCTTATTGTAGATCAAATGGCATTAAACAAAACTCTGTCACCGCGATCCGTCATTGAAAAGGGCAAAGGTAAAGCAAGTGTTGCTAAGCCTAAGGCAAAGGTTGCCATTGCCACTAAGGCTAAACTAAAAAGGTCTCAAAAGGATGCGGTTTACTTCCATGACAATGAGATTGATCATTGGAAGCAAAACCGCAAGGTTAATAAGGAAGGTATGAAAAAGGGCAATATGATTGCTAATGATTCAAGTATCTATGTTATAGATATTTTCCTTTCTACTTCTAGTTCTTGGGTATGTGATAATCGGGATGTGGATCCCACATTTGTCTAAATGTGCAAGGACTAAAAGATAGAAGGCTACTCAAACAAGGTGAAGTAGACCTACGTGTAGGGAATGGAGCAAGTGTTGCTGCATTAGCCGTAGGGACTTATGAAGTCACTTTACCTAGTGGACTAATACTTGTTTTGAACAATTGTTATTATGTTCCGGATTTGAGTAGAAATATTATTTCAGCTTTCTTATTTGGACAAAGAAGGATTTAACTTTATTATTGCGAATAATAAGTTATCTATCTATTTAAATGATATGCTTTATGGTATTGCAAACTCATTTAATGGCCTTTATGTCCTAAATGTTGAGAAAGAAAGTAATATTGAAAATATTTATAATGTGAGTAAGAAATCCAAACCAAATGATGTGAACAACACATTCATGTGGCATTGCCGGCTTGGTCACATAAATGAGAAACGCATTTCTAAACTCCATAAAGATGGATACTTAGACTCATGTGATTATGAATCATATGATGTTTGCGAATCTTGTTTATTGGGAAAAATGACCAAACCACCTTACACTAAGAGTAGTGAAAGGGCTAGTGACTTATTGGGTCTAGTACATACCGATGTATGTGGACCAATGAGCAAAGATTGCTAGAGGCGGATTTCGGTACTTCATTACGTTCACCGATGACTTATCAAGATATGGCTACGTCTATCTGATGAAGCACAAAAGTGAAGCGTTTGAGATATTTCGAATATTTCAAAATGAAGTACAAAATCAACTTGGCAAGACGATTAAAGCACTTCGATCCGATCGAGGTGGCGAATATTTGAGCCAAGAATTTGACTATCATCTCAAAAACTGTGGAATCGTTTCAGAGTTATCTCACCTCGCGACACCACAATGGAATGGGGTGTCGGAGAGGAGAAATAGAACCTTGTTGGACATGGTTCGATCGATGATGAGTCAAGTTGACCTTCCTATATCCTTTTGGGGACATGCATTAGAGACTGCAGCTTTCACACTAAACAGAGTTCCTACTAAATCGGCTCCTAAATCACCATATGAGATGTGGTGGGGAAAGAAACCGAATATTTCTTTCATGAAGATTTGGGGTTGCGATGCTTATGTGAAGAGACTTGTCTCCGATAAGCTAGAACCAAAATCGGACAAATGTGTCTTCGCGGTTATCCTAAAGAAACAAAAGGATATCAATTTTACAACCGCACCGAGAACAAAGTGTTTGTTGCTCAATATGGTACCTTCCTTGAGAAACAGTTTCTCAATAAGGGAACTAGTGGGAGTAAAATTGATCTTGAAGAAGTTCAAGAACCCGAAGACAACATTGAGCCAAGAGTAGAGACGGAACCAAGTTCACAAGGAGTTGTGGAACCGGTTCAAGATACTCAAGTCCGTCGTCGATCTGATAGGTTACGATCCGAGCCCGAGAGATATGGATTTCTTCTATCGGAAAGTAATGAAGTGGAAGTCATTGAGAATGACGAACCAACTTCCTATCAAGAGGCGATGTCCGCTCCGGATTCGGAAAATGGCTTGGAGCCATGAAGTCCGAAATCCAATCCATGGATGATAATCAAGTTTGGAACTGGATTGATCCACCCGAAGGTGTAAAAACCATAGGGTGCAAGTGGGTCTTCAAGAAAAGACCGACATGGATGGGAAGGTGCACACTTACAAAGCTAGGCTTGTAGCAAAGGGATATAGGCACTCATGGTATAGACTATGATGAAACCTTTTCGCCCGTTGCGATGCTTAAGTCTATTAGAATTCCGATTGCCATAGCCGCATATTATGACTATGAGATATGGCAAATGGATGTCAAAACAGCTTTCCTAAATGGGAAGTTACTTGAGGATGTGTATATGATACAACCCGAAGGTTTTGTCGATCCAAAGAATTCTAATAAAGTGTGCAAGTTGCAAAGGTCCATATATGGATTAAAGCAAGCTTCTAGGAGTTGGAATCTACGTTTTGATGAATCGGTCAAAGAGTTTGGTTTCATCAAAAACGAAGATGAACCTTGTGTATACAAGAAAATCAAGTGGGAGCAAAGTGCTTTTTCTAATATCAGATGTCGATGATATCTTAATCATTGGAAATGATATTCCCGCACTTCAATCGTCAAGTCTTGGTTAGGAAAGTGTTTTTCAATGAAAGATATGGGTGAAGCCTCTTATATTCTTGGCATTAAGATCTATAGAGATAGATCTAGAAGGATGATTGGTTTGAGTCAAAGTACATATATTGACAAGGTCCTTAGAAGATTCAAAATGGAAAATTCTAAGAGAGGGAACTTGCCAAGAGGTCATGGCGTAACTCTTAGCAAGAATCAATGTCCTAAGACTATTGATGAGCAAAAGAGAATGACTGCGATTCCGTATGCTTCGGCAATAGGATCCATCATGTACGCCATGATATGCACTAGACCGGATGTCTCGTATGCTTTGAGCACCACGAGTCGATACCAATCTAATCCGGCGAAAGCCATTGGATAGCAGCCAAGACCATCCTAAAGTACTTACGAAGAACTAAGGATGCGTTCTTGGTTTTTGGAGGAATGGAAGAAGATCTTGTTGTAAAAGGCTACACAGTATGCTAGCTTCCAAACCGACAAAGATGACTTTAAGTCGCAATCGGGGTTTGTGTTTATGCTTAATCGGAGGTGCGGTTTGTTGGAAGAGTTCCAAGCAAAGTACCACAAATGATTCTACAACCGAAGCCGAGTACATAGCAAAGATCCGATGCAGCCTAAAGAGGCGCTGATCAAGAAGTTCGTTAGTGATTTGGAAATTGTTCCAAGCATCACTAATCCGATAGAGCTTTACTGTGACAACAATGGTGCCATTGCACAAGCAAAGGAACCAAGGTCACACAAAAGATCCAAACACATTCTTAGACGTTTCCATGTGATTCGAGAAATCATAGAAAGAGGAGATGTCAAGATATGCAGAGTATCAACCGACGACAACATTAGCGATCCACTTACAAAGCCGCTAGCACAAGCGAAGCATGATGGTCATGTTAGGTCCATGGGTATACGATACATGGGAGATTGGGCCTAGTGCAAGTGGGAGCCGTTAGTGTTTGTGCCCTAGGCTTATAGTTTCTATAAACCTTTATGTATCGTCTTTATCATTAATAAAAGAGAAATTTTATTTTGATTAATATATGTTTTGCATGTTTATTATATTAATCCGTGTCCCTAGTTATTTAGTGTAAGTTGGTAATGGATGATCATAAGAATGATCATATGCATAGAGATGCACATTACAAACTTGTAAATAACGGTATAAATGCTAATGGATAATCATATGATGATTATTTGCATAGAGATGCACATTAGATTTATGGGTACTTGTTAGAGAACAAGTGACCGGACTCTGACCCGCTTGAGATTTATGTCATGGTCAAATGTCATAATTAAATCTCAAAATAATAGTGTCATTAGAATCCTTAGACCTGAGATTATCATTGTCTTCCACTTGATGAACGTATTGTTAGATGTAGTCTAAAGTTATCCTTAACCTGTAGCAATAAGGACTATGTTGGCATTACGGGATTCCCGTAGGGAAGAATGATAAGTCAAGATGGGATTTGTCCCTCGTAAGAGAGATGTTGGCTTGGGCCCCTCGTAGAATAGTGTTGATGAAATGTGTGGCCACACTCAAGGAACATGATAGAGATCATGGATACTTGGTTGATCAACATATTCGAATCGAGAAAGCATTGAACAATGTAAGTTGACACTAACCATGACTTATGTTCAATATGACATCGTGTGACAAAGGGATTGTGAAACTATTACTATTATGGAAGCATGAACTCTTATGTTGTATTATTTGGGTAGACATAATGGCTTGCTAGAGTCCGCTTATGTCTTATGAGGATCGATGTGATCGGACTCATTGCCAACATAATACAATCCTATTGGGTCACACACACTTAGAATGTTTTGATTGAAACTAGAGGAAGAATGATTGAGAGTCTCCAAATCGGCTACCTTTGTCGTGCGACATACTTAGCCAAGCTAAGTATACCGCGCGACATATCGAGCCACCAGGCGTGGGTGACAGCCTGTTCTCCTAATTTGATTAGGAAACATATTCATGCTATTGTAGTATAAATATGAGAGGGTCACAACCCTAAAAGCCACCAAATTTTTCAATAAAAATCACAATCAAAAGTCCTCTCAATATTCTTCCATAAGTTTTTGGAATCTAGCAATTCCCAATCCGAGAATCGTTCTCGACATTCATATTTGTGTGGATTACCAAAAGAGGGTCTTAATTTGTTCAAACAAATCAAAGGCCTAGAGTTCAAATCTGAAGATCCAAAGGAGTTGAAGATTCGAAGATTTGAAGATCAAAGTTTGTGATTACGAATCACATAATTATACGTTCGATAGATCAAAACCGGAAAGCGATTAAGGTTGGTAAATCTATCTCGTAGGAATTCAATTTAATCGTATAGAACGGATCCTAGGCTCATGGGTTTTAAGTTATTAATGCTAAAATTCCGCTGCGCATGGATCCTTGAAACCCAACAACCTCATCATCCTCGGGGAACTTAGCACATTCCTCGACCGGATACTCCAAGAAGTCTGCAGAAGTAAGAATGAAGAAGGAAAGAGAAGACGAGCCATCCCTCCTCTCCTTAGCCAGCACCTGCAGCGTCCTCAAACACTTCAACAACTCAGCCAGAGGCCGCACCACGTCCTCATCATCTCTGCCTGAGGTGGAACCCTGTCCTCATCTTCTCAGCCAGAGGCGCCCCACGTCCTCAAACATTTCAACAACTCGGTCAGAGGCGCCACACGTCCTCAACTTCCTCCTCACAAACGCGCCTTTTCCTGCAGGTAAACACAGCAAAGGTATGTCAATAAAATTCAAATGCAAGACATAGCAGTAATAAACGTTACATTAAAGGTCCGTCCCAGCATGGCATGTTTCCTTTCTAAAAAATCCCACTAACAAAGTTCCTACATGACTCACAAAATACACCATAAAGTCTCAATTTAGGTCTAGGCGCCTTAAAATAGTCTCAACTTACGGTAGACACCCCCAAACAGTCTCACATAGGGTAGACACCCACAAATAGTCTCTCATAGGGTAGACACCTCCAAACAGTCTCACATAAGGTAGACACCCCCAAACAGTCTCACATAGGGTAGACACCCCCAAACAGTCTCACATAGGGTAGACACCCCCAAATAGTCTCACTTAGGGTAGACACCCCCAAACATTCTAACTTAGGGTAGACCCCCCCAAACAGTCTCACTTAGGGTTGACACCCCCAAACAATCTCACATAGGGTAGACACCCCCCAAACAGTATCACATAGGGTAGGCACCCCCTAACAGTCCCACATAGGGTAGATACCCCCAAATAGTCTCACATAGAGTAGACACCCCCAAACAGTCTCTCATAGGGTAGATACCCCCAAACAGTCTCTCGTAGGGTAGACACCCCCAAACAGTCTCTCATAGGGTAGACACCCCCAAACAGTCTCCCATAGGGTAGACACCCCCAAACAGTCTCACATAGGGTAGACACCCCCAAACAGTCTCACATAGGGTAGACACCCCCAAACAGTCTCACATATGGTAGACACTCCCAAACAGTCTCACTTAGGGTAGATACCCCCAAACAGTCTCACATAGGGTAGACACCCCCAAACAGTCTCACATAGGGTAGACACCCCCAAACAGTCTCACATAGGGTAGATACCCCTAAAAAGTCTCACATAGGGTAGACACCCCCAAACAGTCTCAACACAGGGCGAGACGCCCCTAGGAACAGTCTCAACACAGGGCGAGATGCCCCAAGGAACAGTCTCAACACAGGGCAAGACACCCCAAGGAACAGTCTCAACACAGGGCAAGGCGCCCCCATGAATAGTCTCAACTCAGGACGAATGCCTACAAATAGTTCCCCACAGGCCGAGGTCCCTCAAAATTTCCCTCACACACAAACTACGATCAGGCTTGATTCCCTTATGGGATACGTAGGAATTCTATCAATGGGTCCAGCCAACCAACCAACCTAAATAGTCACCCTCAGGACACCGACACGTCCACCTCACCCTCAGGACACCACCACGTCCTCGCAAACCGACCAACACGGTCACCTTCTCTCCCAACAAGCGATCCTGATCGGGACCCTTATCTTATCGATGACCCCACTTCCTTCATAAGTGACGTTTCCAAGGGGCTTCTGTAAGTACCCCAATCTGGATTGCTTCCATCCGACACACGGGAAACACCTCGGACTCACACAAACGTGATCCCAAAGACCCTAAACCTTAAAAACCCCAAAACCACCAACCAAACCAAGGTAGGACCCTTCTGGGATAAAATAAAGCAAAAGGACTTTTTGGGAATTACGAAAAATATTTGGCATGCATAATGGTCCGCGAGGACCATTTTGCACCCAGACATCATAATTGCAAAATCCTCTTAAAGTCCACGAGATTCCTGTAAATCCTGGAAAACCAAAAATTTGGTTTTGCTAGAATGGACCGCACTGACCATTTTGCACATTTTCCAAGCCTATAAATAGAGGACTCCCCCTCTCATTTTTTTCACATCTCCCTTCTCTCCTCTCTCCCCCCATCCTTCAGGCTCCCCTCTAAGTCCTTTCGAGGCACTCTCGGTCCCTTTCGGTTCCTTCCGGGGCCTTCCGAGCCCTTCCAAGGCACTCCGAAGCCCTGTCGAGCGCTCCCAAGATGCTCCCGAGCCGCCTCGAGGTGCTCCCGAGGCATCCCAAAGCCCTGCTGGTCCATCTCGAGCCACTCCGGTCCATCTCGAGGCATCCCGGTCCATCCCAAAGCCCTGCGGGACAATCGTGAGGCATCCCGAGGCACGCCGAACCTCTGCCCGAGCACAACCGACGAACCAGAGGCACGTCAAACCTCTGCCTGAGTACAGTCAACAATCCCGAGGTATCCAGAGGCACGTCGAACCTCTGCCCGAGCACAACTGACGAACCCAAGGCACGCCGAACCTCTGCCCGAGTACAGTCAACAATCCCAAGGCATCGCGACGCACACCGAACCTCTCCCCCGAGTACAACCAACAAACTCGAGGCACGTCGAACCTCTGCCCGAGTATAGTCAACAATCCCGAGGCATCCCAACGCACGCTGAACCTCTGCTTGAGTACAACCAACAAACCTGAGGCACGCCGAACCTCTGCCCGAGTACAACCAACTAACTGAATGAATGCTAGCCGGAATTTAATAAAATTTTTAGGAGTCGCCACGCCGTTTTTAAGGAAACATTGAAAACCTTTTTGAAAAGTGAATTTGGGTTCGGGGGTCAGGTTACGTGTTGGGAAGAACCGAGAGTTCACCCAACACGCCTCATCCGTAGACGAGTCTTTCTATGTTCAACATTCGATTCATTCAAAAGTCTGTGCAAAATGTGTGTGACAAAATATGTATAAAATGCATAGAAATGCTTTGTTTTATTGCTCAAAGGGGAACATTACAACTTGTGAGCCATTGACCATGGGAGGCCACATTCCATATTACAAGGAGGACAAACAGATTACAACTGAAACTAGCCTTCTGGAAAGGACTACTTGTGTCGCGTGACACAAGACCTAGGAGGCAGGTTGTGTCGCGTGACACCAATTGTCACCTTGCAGAGACTTTACATGACTCAACTACAGCAACATCAAATGATCATGTACACAGAGATCAACACAGTCACCTCAAATGAGTGTAAACAATGAGGATTCACACTCTACTCTGAGTGACAAATGGACTGGATAAACAATTTACAACTGAAATGACAGTCTCTGCATAGGGGTAGTTATGTCGCGCTACACATTACGGATGAGACCAATTGTGTCGCGTGACACAACGTTGCCTTCTGCAGAGACTTTACAATTGAGAAACAGATTCAACAGATACCAAATCCGTTCAAGTTATCATAACAAAACAACTCGGAATAACGTGAATCCACAACAGATTGACCAAGGGGGTGTGGATATGGGGAGATCCACACTCCCTTGGAAAGCAAGCAAAAATCCAATAAATCACATCATGAACAATCAATCAATCAAACTAAAATGGATTAAACAGAGAGATGGCGATTGCCACTTGATAATCAGAAGCGGATGGAGCTTGATTATCAAGTGGAGAGATGGAATTTGAACTGAATTATGCAAATGGCAAGTGAATGAGAGAGATATGGGAAGGGAATTCGTTACCCTTGTAGTGTCCACAATCTCTACACCAAGTTAGGTGTAGAGATCTTCGAATCAGCTGCTGGAATGCGGATCTGAACACACGAGAAGCCTCTGAGCTTGGATCTTCAGTTGGTATGTGTATGGATGTATGAGAGGGATGAGTGAATTTGTATGAGAGAGGTTGAATTGGGAGGAGATGGTTGGTGTTATGTGTGTTTTGGGTGAGAGGGAGGTATTTTGACGTGAATTTGGCAAAGTGACATTAGGAGGTGGAAAAGGGATCCCGAAATGAGAGGCAGAGGGCTCTATTTATAGCTGCAGATGGTGGCTTGTTCTGTCGCACGACCTTCTGTATCAACTTTCCAAGGCTCGAGTTGTCGCGCGACTTAAGCAAGCCATAACCGTTTCTGGCGCCAAAGCTGGTTCTAGAACAATCTGAGCTAATTCCTTAAAGGTCCAAAGACAATAATTCCTTGTAGGTCCTTTCTTAGCGAGAAACTTATAAAAAGCTCCCGAAAGTCTCAGAATTGACCGAGAATTTACCAAAATGCCCCTAGTACAATTTTATCATATTAAAATGTACCTAAAAGGGTCACGAATTGGATTGGTGTACTTACAGAGCCCCTCGGCAACGTCACTTATGGAAGAAGTGAGGTTGTCGACAAGAAGGACCCAATCCCAATGAGCAGCTGGGGATATGGCGGATGGCTGGACAATGATCTGGTGAGATCGGATGGCTGGACGATGATCTGGTGAGATCGGATGGATGGACCTTTGGAGAAAGGATTCCTACGTATCCCTAGGAGGGAATCAAGCCGATCGTAGTTCAGACAAAACTGATGGGTGAAGGAAAACCAGGGCAAAAGGGTAGAAATATGCTTTCATACCTTTGCTATGCTTACCTGGCTGATGATGATTGGTCATTTGACAAAGGCATTTACTGATGATCAATCTCCGTCCAACACGGGCTCTTGATGATCTTCCGTCCAACACGAGATTTCAGTGATGATCTTTCGTCCAACACGGGCATTTGATGATGATTCTTCCGTCCAAAACGGGCATTTTGATGATGACCTTCCGTCCAACACGAGAATTTTGATGATAAGCATCCGTCCAACACGGGCATTGATGGTAACTCGCTATCTGACACGGGATTTGATGAGGAAGCTTCCGTCCAACACGGGTACTCTGATGAGGAATCTCCGTCCAACACGGGAATTGATAATGAACCTCCGTCCAACACGGGCACTTGATGATGAAACTTCTGTCCAACACGGGCATTTGACGATAATCCTCCGTCCAACACGGGATATTGATGATGAAACTTCCGCCCAACACGGGAACTGATGATAATCTTCCGTCCAACACGGGAAATGATGAAGAATCACCGTCCGACATGGGATATTTTATAAGCAACCTCCGTCCAACACGGGAATTAATGAAGAATCACCGTCCGACACGGGAATTTGATAAGGAACCTCCGTCCAACACGGGATGTTTATGATAATCCTCCGTCCAACACGGGAAATGATAATCCTCCATTCAACACGGGCTATTGATGATGAAACTTTCATCCAACATAGGAATTGATGATAAGCATCCGTCCAACACGGGCAATTGATGGACCTTCCGTCCGACACGGGAACTGATAATGAACCTTCCGTCCGACAAGGGAATTTTGATTAACCTTCCGTCCGATACGGGAACTGATGATAAGCTTCCAGATGAACTTTGTTGATGATTCAGCCTAGCGGAACTGGCTTTAATGATGATTCCTCCGTCCAACACAGGAAATTTGATAATTATTCTTCCGTCCAACACGCGAATTTGCTGAAGAACCTTCCGTCCAACACGGGATTTTGATGAACCTCCCGTCCGATACGGGAAATGATTATAATTTGCCAAAGTCGATGGGCATTATTTCTTGAAGATTGAGGCATCTGAAACTCCTTTTGACGAGCAATGCTTGGAGACTGGGGCAGCTGAGACTCTTTCGAATAATGCTGATGACTCCGAAGATGACGAGACTGATGACGATGATAAAGGCGGGACATGCCACCTGCAGGATTTGGAATCCTTGTCCAGATCGCAATTGAGGACCAGCTCCTATGATCAGATCATGATTACTAGATTATTGTACCCTGTGGGGGGAAACACAACACTCTAGGCAATTTGCATTTTATTTGACTTGAATTTTTGCTATGCATTATTGTCTTTTGATGCACGAGTCCATCTCGGCTGGGGATGAAAATGGAGTGAGGATTTTGTATGGCTTAACAAGCAGATATGTATGTAGCAGTTGTGCTATGATGGATTATGTATGGAACGAATGTGTTTATATGATGATGTATGGGTTGGACCCTCTCCCATGAGGCGGGGAAATGTATGAGTGACATGGTTGAGGAATGTATGAGCGATGGCTGATATGGTGCAGCCTAGGCAAGTCGGGGACGCTCCTTGGAGTGCAGATTGCAGCAGATTGATTCGTTGCTGATGAGACGAGGTGTGTCGGGCGCCCGAGACGGCAAGCAGTAGCGAAAGTGCAGAGAATGCCCTGTCCTGGCAGAGATGATTAGGTGGAGCCCCAGTTATTACAAACGGAGTCATCTTGTTGCCAAGGAGGTCCATCTTTCAGACCTTAGTCAATCACTCACTGGACAAGACTCGGAAATGTTTACGTGCAGGGGCACATCTTTCGAGGGTGGGAATGGATCCCGATTCTTTGACACACTCGCTTTTGGGTTTGACTCTTTTGGGAGAGTATAAGCATCACAAGGTGTGGAAAAGTGTATGGAAGCCCGTGCTGACAGAAAGACAGTGTTTGGCTCTATCTTCCTATGATGTAGAGAAGAAGACTTGTTGGGACACTTGAAAACTTGTCTTATTCGTGATGATCACAAAGCTGCTTAAAAACCTTTATTGATGTTCGGGTTATTCAATCACCAATCCTGATATGAACAAATATTTTGATCAATCTTGAGGAGAAAGCCCACTGATATCGAGAATCAAACTCGGAAAGATGGAACAAAGGATTTGTGTATAGGGACGACCCTTGAGGAGATCGGATTTTTTGAGATTTGTTTATGATTTAGTTCGGACCAATTATGGTTGCCTATGTTCCCCTCTTGACGAGGAGCTCAGGTCGTCGTAGTTAGGTCAAGCCCGATTGAAAGAGACTGGAATGTGAAATTCGAGGATCTTTTGAGAATTGGAGAGTTGACGCATATATCTCTTTTGAGTGTCAATGAAAGACACGGATGCGAAGCCCCAGTTGGACATTCGCGAAAAGTGTTTGCGGAGGGGAAATGAAATATGATCACATGATGTTTCGAAGGGAAGGATTGAATTTGCACAATCTTTGATTGATGATCTTGAACTGGGATGGATTGGATTCCAACTTAAGCAAGCAATAAAGCATTAATCTGATTTAGATCTTGAAGATATTAGAATGAAGTTGCTATCCGGTAGGAACTGTAGCTAGGTTCTGGGCTTCGATCGGCCATTGGGTGATTTGGAAAATCATGACCTCTTAAGATGAGAGGTCGGCTGGGCTTTTTGCTGACTGAACCTCTAAAGACGAGAGGTTGGCTTGCAGGGACGTGTTTAGGATTTCTATGGCGAGGAAGATTGGTTGCCTCTAAGAAAGAGAGGTCAATTCTTGACTTTGGCCAAAGGCAATGGTAATGGGAGTGTCCTCTAAAAGCGAGAGGATGGTTTGGGATTGGTTAAGGTAATGGGAATATCCTCTAAAATCGAGAGGATGGCTGGAAATGGTTGGAAGGTGTTGGCGAGAGGAAATCCAAGCTATCGAGAATTTTTGCGAACTTGCGAGTGTTGTGGGCATTTTTCAACATGGCGACATCTTCAATTGATCATGCATATCGAGATGTCATTACACTGTAAGTATTGTTTTAATATTTACTTGTTCAATATTTCCTAATATTCTTATTCTTATTTTTCAGTAATTAAGAGAGGAATGCGGAACAATCTCCAAGCACGTTCAACAGACCTTCAAACGGCTAGGGCGACTTGGTCTCACGGAGGTTGAAGTGATAAACCAAAATGCCGAGATTATAGGAACCATATTGACTCTTTCATATCTACTTGTATTTAAGGGGAAATGGAGACTGAAAAACACATTCATGCTCATACGCACACACTCTACACAAAAAGCTCTTGTAATCCTCTCCATTATCTTCCAAAGTTGTATTTGTGATCATTATAGTGAAACCTTTAAGGTTGGAGACCTAACTCCCGGGGTTTTTTCCAAAGAGGTTATCACCTCCAAGGTTTTCCTCGTTAACAAATCGTGGTGTCATTATCTCTTTTTCATTCTTTTGTTCCATATAATCGAATTCCATAGTTCCCTCCTTATTGTTCAATCCACACACTAAACATAGTTAAGATTCTACTTTATTGTTTTTTCTACCAAAACAATTTGGCGCCCATCGAGGGGCCTCGTGGTTTATCGGTTATTTAAAACATTTCCTAATCAAATTCACTATGTCTGCACCCCCCAATGTGTCCACCGCCGGCAAAGGTCCCGCCGTTGTTCCCACATCAGGAGGTAGAACCAGCTTGTTACCACCACCTCCTCAGACCGGGTCTCAACCAACTCAACCTACGAAGACTCCACAAAAGGGGGAAACGTCTTCCAATGCGTATGCCGACATCCGGAGTATCTTGACCAGGTTGAATCAAAGGTTGGACCAAAGCAAGATGACAATTCGAAGGTGTTGACCAATTCCATGATTAAGATGCAGAAGACCAACAAACTCATCGCATCTCAGCTTGAGAATATATCACCGCTGCGTGCAAGGATTCTCAACTTTGACAACACCAGAGGATCTACATTTTAGGATGAATTCATTCCAATGGGCAGTCCTCCTCCGCTGACATCTTTAATGATGTCGACATCTTTGCCCGGGGACACCCCATTGACGCCATCTTCCGCAGGATTCACCCCATTCATTCCATTTATAGACAACACTACTGTCACGACTACTATGGACGATTCTGGTTTGCTAAATAATCTTTTCAATAATAATAATTTCAATCGTATTCCTATGGCCGACCCTTTGCAGAAACCCACTAGCTAAACAGATGCAGGATCTCGTAGAGCCGATAATGAACGTGCTGTGTAACTCCTCCAATTCAACCAAAGGACCCAAAACTGTTACAATCAATCCCGGTTTGTCCCAAAGAATTGCAAATGTCGACATCCCGAAGCGTTTCGAGTACCATCTATGAAGTTGTACGACGGCACCACGGACCTGCAGGAGCATGTTGCACACTATCAAGAAAAGATGGACATAATCCATATCCCGCTTCAATACCGGGAGGCCTGCTTATGAAGGGGATTTGGATCCACCTTGTCTGGACCAGCCTCTCAAATGGCTGATTAGGCAACCCCTAGGTTCAATTGGTTCATACGCCCAGTCATCAACATGTTCTATAACCAATTCTCATGCAATCGACAATTTGAAAAGTTGACAAGTGATCTCTACAATGTGACCCGCGGCCTAATGAGACTCTGAAGGATTATGTCCATCGGTTCAATAAGGAGGTGTTAGAAATTCCCAATCTTGACATGTCGACCTACGAAGCATTCAAAATGGGGTTGAAGAAAGATTCACAGTATTATCAAGATTTGGTAATGACTCCTTGTAAGCGGCTAGAAGAAGTCAGGAGCAGGGCATTAAGGTTCATAAGACTCGGAGGAAGATGAGGCTGCGAAGATCGATGTCGTCATCCAAGATGTCGACATATGACCATCCCGACAGAAAGACCGAATCGTCCCATCGCAGAACAATCGTCCCAATCCTTATCCGAGAATTGACACTAGCAAAATTAATTCAGTAGACGGTGAGGATGAAGATAGTGATAATGTGCCTAACATTTCTGATTATTGTTTTTACGGTTGACATTTCAGGTGTACTCTGTGCGATGGGCAACCTAGGAGACAAAGCCGAGATGTCCAAAGAAAACGGACAAAACCACGGGATGGCGTGACAAATCAAAATGGTGCGCTTACCATGAAGACTTTGGACACGTTACGAAGGCTGCATCGCGTTAAGAAAGGAGATCGGTTACTTGCTCTCGAAAAGACATCTTAAGGAGTTGTTGGGATCCGTAAAGAAGAAGGCTGAAAATGCGTAAGCTCCTCATGAAGCCGAAAGGCCGGTTTCTCCCCCGGCATCAACAAAGGTGATCAACTTCATCGGTGGAGGCTCAGAAATATGTGGAACATCCTATTACGCCGCAAAACGACACGCTAAGGAGTCAAAAGAGGAAAAGCCGAGAGAGACGGCCCGGGATGTCGACACCTTGCCGGATCCAATTACCTTTGATGAAAATGATCGTGATAACTTGCTTTGGAACCCCATCATGATGGTCTGGTTATTTCCTTGCAGATCGCCAACCGTACAATACGACGTATTCGGTAGATGGGGCAGCTCCGTCAATCTTATTATGTTGGGTACCCTTAAGGAAATGAACATCCCGAGAATCGGAGATTGTCAAAAAGTCTTCATCTTTGGTAGGCTTCAATGGTGAAGTCAAAGAAACGGTGGGGGAGATAAAGCTTCCAATATACTCAAAGGGCCTCAACACCATGGAACGGTTCTGCGTAATTGATTGCGCAACATCTTATAATGTCATTCTTGGAAGACCGTGGATTCACGGAATGAAGGCCGTACCCTCCACTTACCATCGGTGTGTGAAGTTTCCAACACCTTGGGGTGTCGCTAAGATTTATAGTGATCAACGGGTGGCCAAGGAATGTTAGAAAACTTCAATGAAGGCGTCTACATCTCCAAAACAAGCATAGCAATTACCGAGTAAAGTACGTGAAGTCCTGGAAGCTAGGGAGGATGATGTGAAAGAAGTATTGTTAGATCCTTCCAACCCGGACATCAAAGTACTTATTGGCACCGACATCCCGTCGATATAGAAGAGAAGCTTGTGAACCTATTAAGAAGCAGTAATAAAGAGTTTCGCTTGGAAACATGATGACATGACGGGCATTAGCAAAGATGTCATCACTCACAAACTTAACGTAGATCCTAGCTTTAAACCAGTGCACCGAGAAACGTAGAAAGTTTGCAGTAAACCAGATATCGGATCATCAAGGAGGAGGTAGAGCGCTTACTCAAAGCCATCATGATACGGGAGGTCGATTATCCAAGATGGTTGGCGAATGTGGTTGTGGTAGAGAAGAGAAACGGGAAATGGCGAGTTTGAGTCGACTTCACCGACTTAAATAAAGCCTCGCCCAAAGATCCTTTCCCTTTGCCGCACATAGATTCATTAGTTAATGCCACCTCAGTCACGAACTCCTCACTTTCATGGACGCGGTCTCGTGGATTTCAACAAATTCGAGATGGAACCATCGACCAAGAGGACACCGCCTTCATAACCCCCACAGTATTTATTGTTATATTGCCATGCCTTTTGGACTAAAAAATGCGGGTGCAACGTATCAAAGGCTCGTCAACAAGATGTTTAAGGATCAGATTGGGGACACAATGGAGGTATACATCGACGACATGGTAGTAAAATCCAAGAAGGCCGAGGATCACATAAGCAACCTCTCTCAAGCTTTTGACATCTTGGATTGTTTCAATATGAAACTTAATCCAACTAAATTCAACTTCGGAATGAAGGCCGGCAAGTTTACGGGTTATATGGTTACTAAAAAGAGGCATTGAAGCCGCCCCGTAACAAATACGCGCTATTCTCAACCTGTCATCACCTCAATCTGGTCAAGGATGTCCAAAGATTGGCAAGGAAAAATTTGCCGCACTCACTAGATTCATTTCAAAATCCTCAGATCGATGCAAACCTTTCTACGACATCTTAAGAAAGAACAAGAAGTTCCAATGGGAGGAACAACATGAAGAAGCTTTTCAGGAGATCAAAAATTACCTGTCGACACCTCCCTTATTGGCCAAACCTCAGATGGAAGAACATCTTTACATCTACCTAGCAGTGTCCGAAGGCGCTGTAAGCGCAGTCTTGGTGACAGAACGAGATGGTAATCAGCAACCCATCTACTATATAAGTAAGACACTCTTAGATGCTGAGACCAGGTATTCTCATTTACAAAAGTTAATTTTAGCTTTGATAACTGCTTCTATTAAATTAAGGCACTATTTTGAAACACATACTATTATTGTACGCACTAACTATCCTATTAAGAATGTCATGAGAAAACCAGAGATGTCAGGTCGAATGGAGAAATGGTCTGTACAATTAAGCACATACGACATCAAGTACGAGCCCAGAACTGCAATAAAATCCCAAGCCCTGGCCGATTTTGTGGCCGATTTCGATCCAACCCTACAACAAGAGGTGGAATTGGAAGTACAAAGAACTTCAAGATGATGACATCCTAAAAATTTGGACTCTCTACACGGACGGTGCTTCCAACATGAGAGGTACAGGTCTTGGAGTTGTACTAAAATCGCCACAAGGGGACATAATACCACAATCTATCGCTGCGGTTTCAAGGCTACCAACAATGAAGCGTAGTATGAGGCTCTAATTGCAGTTTAATCGCAGCCCAAGACTTAGATGTCAAGCATATCCGGGTGTTCATGGATTCATTACTAATTGTTAATCGGTACAACGGGTCCTATGTCGCGAAAAACGCTAAGATGCCAACATATTTGGAAATTGTAAAAATTATTTCGGCCAAATTCAAAACATTTTCCTTGGAACAAATCCCACGGGAAGAAAATTCTCAAGCGTATGCTCGCAAACTTAGGTTCAGCCTTCAAAAGCTTCTCACAAACCAAGATCCCAATCATACATGTTGACATCCCAAAGAATTGACCATCTTGAGATGTTCGCCCGGATGCCGACATACTTGCCTCTCTGCGGCAACCTCTTGGACAGCTCCTATTATCAAATATCTCTTAGATGATACGATCCCGATCGAGGAGAAAATGCAAGAGCCTTCTGGGGTAAGAGTATCTAAATATTTACGTATTGATAATCTCTTGTTTAGAAAATCCGCCGCAGTCACTACTTAAGATGTCTAGAGGCGAGATAGAGCCCATCGGGTTCTCAAGGAGCTGCACGAAGGAGATTGTGGAAATCATACCGGGGGCAGAAGTTTACATACTAAAGCTCTTAGAATGGGCTATTTCTGGCCTACAATGAGAAAAGATGCCGTTGACTACGCAAAGAAATGTGATTCCTGTCAACGACATGGGGACATCCTGCACCAGCCAGCTGAACTGCTACATCCTATCCTGTCACCATGGCCTTTTATGGTTTGGGGAATGGACATAGTAGGAAAACTTCCCATAGCACCAGGGGGACGAGTATTTCTTTTGGCCATGACAGACTACTTTTCTAAATGGGTAGAGGCTGAGGCATATGTGCAAGTTCGTGACAAAGAAGTGATATCTTTTATCAAAAGGAACATATTCAGCCGATTCGGAATTCCATCAGAGATAATTTGTGACAACGGCTCTCAATTCATCAGCAAGAGGACCCAAGATTTCTTGACATCTTGGGGTGTTAAGATGGTGACATCTTCGCCTGTTCACCCTCAAGCCAATGGACAGGCAGAGTCTAGCAACAAAATAATAATCAGCAACTTAAAAAAGAGACTAAACCAGAAAGGACGTTGGGCATAAAAGTTACCAATGGTCCTATGGGCTGACAGGATGACATCTAAGAATGCTACTGGTCAAACCCCCTACTCACTTGTATTTGGAACTGAATCTGTTATTCCAGCAGAAGTCCTTGTACCAACGGCAAGATACGCCTTGCGACATCTGAACATAATAAAGACATCTTGATACATGACCTGGATACTGTGGACGAGCTAAGGGACATGGCCAAAGTTCGCATGGCAGCATATCAGCAAAGGGTAGCCCGATCTTACAATAAAAACGTAAGGGTTAGAAGGTTTCAAGTAGGAGGCTTAGTCCTACGAAAGGCATTCCAAAATACCAAGGAGCCCAATGCAGGCAAGCTCGCCCCAAAATGGGAGGGACCCTACTTAATAGATGCACAAGCCGGAAAAGGAGCATATCGCCTTGCAACCTTGGATGGCCAAATGATACCGCGAAGTTGGAACGCCATTCATCTCAAAAGGTATTACATTTAAATATGATTTCCCATGAACTCATCTTTCCAGGTATGAATCGTCTTTTAATTCTTTACAACCTTTCTTTTCTCCTATGCATCTTTTTTATTATTTACAAGTTAAGATGTCTCTAATATACTTTGTGGAGAGACGTCAACCTTAGTTGGCGTCCGTTTTTAACGTGTTTCTATATTACGAGGTATTGACACATTTACATGGGGACATATCGAATGCACGCAAGGAACAACGATTTCTCCTCCGTTAGAGACTGGCCATCTCTTCTCAAGTAAAGGTACACAATCCCTTCTAAGGTTTAAAGAGTTAATTACCTCTTTCTTAAGAAGTTAGGTTACCACACCTTCGCCTGGAGCGCAAGTTATCTCACTAATTGAGGTGTGGGGTGGGCCTATATGGGTAAACTCATATAGCTTACCCATTCCCACTCAGTTAGATGATTGATCATAAGTATTATTCTTATGGTTATGGCATATTCGTGTCATCTAAGTATCTACGGTTTATGGCATATACGTGTCATCTAAGTATCTACGGTTTATGACGTATACATGTCATCCTAAGTACCTATCATTTCGACATACTATCATGTCACCATATGTGCAAAACATACAAAAAAATTATCCAAAAGAAACAAGCCTTGACGTGCTTGAAAACTATTAAACCATAACTAAACTAAAGCAACCATAAAGTATCTGAACTACCAACAGTAAACGTGCACAAGTGTTGAACCAACCCAACACATAAAAAAGATTGTCTTTAGTCCTTATGGACCCATTACAAACCAAACGAAAATAAAAATTGTCTTAAGGGATTCCACCCCAGTAACATCAAGAGCAAGTTTATTTTACCTTTTTCAGGTGGCATCTGTCGGAGGTATTGCTCTGGACTAACTTCTCCGGGTTTCTAAAAATCACCCCAGGTCGGTGTCCTCACCAGCCTGTTCCAGATCCTTGAAATCATCGATTGCTTTTTCCTCGTGAATTCGCTGCAAAGCCATTTTCTCTTCATTCAGGTTCCAACTCACATGCTCTCCTGCCTGATATTCCTCAATCATTTGGATTCTAGTTTCAAAGACTGCTTTTGCAGTCTCATGCACCAAGTCGTCCCGAAATGCTTCCATCTCCCTTTCATGACGATGTCAACGCTTGCGAGCCCGGACCGCCATTTTAATATCTCTTCATTCTTGTCCCCGATCTCCAATCCCCTTTCCCTTATTATGCTTATGCCTTCCTTCAAGTCCTTCTCATATTCAACCTTACTCATGTCGTAGGTATCGCATTTTTCCCTCAATGTCCTAATTTCTTTGGACATTAATTTAGCCATCGAGACAATCTATCATCAACAAGAAGAGGTATTTTACTAAAAAATAAAAGAGGATCAAGGTGTCCATGATTCAAAAGCAACTCTTACCTGATTTTCAAACACTTCTTCATTCCAAATTTGTTTCTCTACACCGGAGATTTGTTCCACCCTTTTTCTCTTCGGAGTAATCTTATCTATCTCTGGTATGTTCTCTTCCGCTTTCATCTTACCTTTATATTTGGCCACAATATCACTTGTCGTCAAGCCGGAGAAAGTCACTGCATATAAGAATATATGTTAGAAGGATTCAATAAAATAGCCAAGTGATACGTTGATTCTGACTTACTTATTTGAGAGCGTCATAATTATAGAGGAAAGATAAAAACTGTATGCTTTAGAAGATTATTCTCCCCGTAATATAGTAGGAGACGTCTGATTTGGATAAAGAATTTGGAGGAGATTGGATAATCACAATAGTTATCCAGAATTGCGGTTATCAAAACTCTTCCTTTTTAGTCGCCTCGTATCCCTAACCGTCGCATTGAAGCCAGTTAGAAGATGAACGGTTAATCAAGAGAAAAACATTTTGCCTCTTCAGTTGCCAGCATAGTCAAATGTTTTTGGGGACAAATTGTTGTGGGCATTTTTCAACATGGCGACGTCTTCAATTGATCCTGCATATCGAGATGTCATTACACTGTATGTATTGTTTTAATATTTACTTGTTCAATATTTCCTAATATTCTTATTCTTATTTTTCAGTAATTAAGAGAGGAATGCGGAACAATTTCCAAGCACGTTCAACAGACCTTCAAACGGCTAGGGCGACTTGGTCTCACGGAGGTTGAAGTGATAAACCAAAATGCCGAGATTATAGGAACCATATTGACTCTTTCATATCTACTTGTATTTAAGGGGAAATGGAGACGGAAAAACACATTCATGCTCATACGCACACACTCTACACAAAAAGCTCTTGTAATCCTCTCCATTATCTTCCAAAGTTGTATTTGTGATCATTATAGTGAAACCTTTAAGGTTAGAGACCTAACTCCCGGGGTTTTTTCCAAAGAGGTTATCACCTCCAAGGTTTTCCTCGTTAACAAATCGTGGTGTCATTATCTCTTTTTCATTCTTTTGTTCCATATAATCGAATTCCATAGTTCCCTCCTTATTGTTCAATCCACACACTAAACATAGTTAAGATTCTACTTTATTGTTTTTTCTACCAAAACAGCGAGGAATCGGGTTCCTTTTGATCATTGGAGAGCTTCTTGAGAAGTCGGGGACTTTTGCTGAATGGTGAGGATCGAAAGTCCTTCTTTTGAACAGCCTCTTGAGACGTTGAGGATTCTTGCTGACTGTGAGGATTTAAAATCCTTCTTTTGAGAACTTGGAAGGCCTCTTTAGGAGTTGAGGATTATCTTTGTCCTTCCTTCAATGACTTGAGTATTTTATGCATCGCCGACTCTCAAAGCTAACTTCTTGGCCTCGCTTGGACTTCTCTTAGCACGGAGCAAAGATGATGGCTTAGTGGGGTTTCAAATTACGCCGATCTTAAAATGAAAGGGTATTATTTAGTGAGGGTGAGGTAATGGCTTCCCTAGGGTGAAAGGCTTCAACTGTAATCCCTACCGGATGATCCAAATGAGATTAAGTCTTCATTGCTTGCTTAAGCTTACTTGAGGAAGATTCATGCAAATTCATCGAGCAACGAGATGATGAGGATGATGAAAGAGATGTGAGAATATGAGATGCAAGAGGGGGAGTTGGTAAGCCCCAATTTTGAGAAGGACATCAGTCGATTTTTTCACTCCGATTAATTTAAATATTAGTTATTTCAATGCATCAGTGATTGAGCAGCACAAGCGATCATTTGGAATAAAACCATTTCAATTAAGCGTAATGAAGGTGTGCAAGTTATGTCTCGAGTCTAGCAAGAAGAGAAATAAATATTTTTATCACTGCAAAGCAAGAACTGGTCCAACGTGGACTCGACAGACTCATGTCTATAAAGGGAACACTCTAGATCCTACGAAGACTGATTGACTTCTTCAACTTCGGATGAAAGGGTACCCTTGAAACTGGCTTGCCACCGCACTTTCTTCACCAGACGTCCGGGATTCTGAATCAGATAAAGATCTTTCGGGAGCTTGAGCTGCCTTCGCCTCAGGGATACGAACCAAACGAGCGTCGGGGCAGGAGTACATACCCAACTTGCCATGACTGCATAGGCGGAGAGGAGAGAGCGTGTATAAGGCGGAGGATAGAGAACCTTGAAGAGGTATGGGAGAGGGAAGAATATGGAAGGAGATGGACTCATGCAACATCTTATTTATGTTCAAGTAAAAAATCAGTGTTTTTTTAAATCCTATGAATGGTTGGAAAAGGGGGAAACCTTTATTTTCGCAATCTAGACCTCGGGGAAACCTAGGGAACACGCCATTCGAAAATACACCAAATGTATTGATTAAAAATTGATAATAGGCAATAACACCAAAATAAAACCAAAGCATTTGTGGGACGGACGAGCAATTCCAATTTCTGAGGAAAATTGGGCAGCATAACGGGTATTCCTGAAGAATTTCAAGGAAAAATCCGGCATGACCTCTCGTCGGTGCACTTTGACAAAGTGACATGATCTCTCGTTAGAACATGTCGTGGGAACGACATGTCCTCTCGTGAAACCATGTTGCGTTGGCAACATGCCCACACGTGCTAGGTTTTGGGGTAGGTACGAAAGTCTTTTAGAAATTTTGAAACAATTCATTTTAGTGTATTTGAAAATGGCGTGTCAAAACCAACCGTTGGGTAAGCTTTAAAAGTGTGGCGCCACCTATAACGCACTAGGGGGATAGGTTTGACATTAGGCGCTCAAGCGTAGGCGACATAGATCACCGTCCGCGATGCCGTCAATCGCACCCGAGGGTTCTAGATCTATGTGGAGTAGTGTGCGGATGACTAGATTCCTTTATTTTGCGAAAATGATTTTTTTTATTTGAAAAGGGGGGATAAATGGAAAACACACACACACTAAACCCCACAGAGATACAATAATCACAATGATCAATAATTTGATCATGGGGGACTGCCCCACAATCACAATCTGCACCAGAGACATCAAATCCTGCATAATGGCAACTTCTGTCGCACGACCCAGGATTGAAGTGGCAGCTTCTGTCGCGTGACAGGAAAGGCCAGATTTCCAGAACCTCAGGCAATCAGCCCCAGCCTCAGCCCTCGAGCATCGCTACGGCTCAACACCAATCAGCAGCACACCAAAAACAAAAGGGATACAAGGAGGAAAAGGAAACAAATAAAGCACATAACATGCATTTATACACATATAATGTCGCAAACAATGCACACACAAATGAATGAAATGAATGTTGAACAAGCACGAAAGTTTGACCCGTTTTTGAAAAACAAGTTTCAATGTCCCCAGGGGAGTCGCCACTGAATGAACGCTTGCCAAAATTTAATAAAATTTTTAGGAGTCGCCATGCCGTTTTTAAGGAAACATTGAAAACCTTTTTGAAAAGAGAATTTGGGTTCGGGGGTCAGGTTACGTGTTGGGAAGAACCGAGAGTTCACCCAACACGCCTCGTCCGTAGACGAGTCTTTCTATGTTCAACATTCAATTCATTCAAAAGTGTGTGCAAAATGTGTGTGACAAAATATGTATAAAATGCATAGAAATGCTTTGTTTTATTGCTCAAAGGGGAACATCACAACTTGTGAGCCATTGACCATGGGAGGCCACATCCCATATTACAAGGAGGACAAACAGATTACAACTGAAACTAGCCTTCTGCAAAGGACTACTTGTGTCGCGTGACACAGGACCTAGGAGGCAGGTTGTGTCCCGTGACACCAATTGTCACCTTGCAGAGACTTTACATGACTCAACTACAGCAACATCAAATGATCATGAACACAGAGATCAACACAGTCACCTCAAATGAGTGTAAACATTGAGGA
This sequence comes from Adenophora triphylla var. japonica, assembly GCA_022495995.1. Classification (NCBI taxonomy): domain Eukaryota; kingdom Viridiplantae; phylum Streptophyta; class Magnoliopsida; order Asterales; family Campanulaceae; genus Adenophora; species Adenophora triphylla. The sequence goes on from JAFEMH010003980.1 coordinate 121,654, forward strand.
TTCACACTCTACTCTGAGTGACAAATGGACTGGATAAACAACTTACAACTGAAATGACAGTCTCTGCATAGGGCTAGTTTTGTCGCGCTACACAGTACGGATGAGAGCAATTGTGTCGCGTGACAAAACGTTGCCTTCTGTAGAGACTTTACAATTGAGAAACAGATACAGCAGATACCAAATCAGTTCAAGTTATCATAACAAAACAACTCGGAATAACGTGAATCTACAACAGATTGACCAAGGGGGAGTGGATATGGGGAGATCCACACTCCCTTGGCAAGCAAGCAATAAATCCAATAAATCACATCATGAACAATCAATCAATCAAAATAAAATGGATTAAACAGAGAGATGGCGATTTCCACTTGATAATCCAAAGCGGATGGAGCTTGATTATCAAGTGGAGAGATGGAATTTGAACTGAATTATGCAAATGGCAAGTGAATGAGAGATATATGGGAAGGGAATCCGTTACCCTTGTAGTGTCCACAATCTCTACACCAAGTTAGGTGTAGAGATCTTCGAATCAGCTGCTGGAATGCGGATCTGAACACGGGAGAAGCTTCTGAACTTGGATCTTCAGTTGGTATGTGTATGGATGTATGAGAGGGATGAGTGAATTTGTATGAGAGAGGTTGAATTGGGAGGAGATGGTTGGTGTTATGTGTGTTTTGGGAGAGAGGGAGGTATTCTGACGTGAATTTGGCAGAGTGACTTTAGTAGGTGGAAAAGGGATCCCGAAATGAGAGGCAGAGGGCTCTATTTATAGCTGCAGATGGTGGCTTGTTCTATCGCACGACCTTCTGTATCAACTTTCCATGGCTCGAGTTGTCGCGCGACTTAAGCAAGCCATAACCGTTTCTGGCGCCAAAACTGGTTCTAGAACAATCTGAGCTAATTCGTTAAAGGTCCAAAGCCAATAATTCCTTATAGGTCCTTTCTTAGCGAGAAACTTATAAAAAGCTCCCGATAGTCTCGGAATTGATCGGGAATTTACAAAAATGCCCCTAGTGCAATTTTATCATATTAAAATGCACCTAAAAGGGTCGCGAATTGGATTGGTGTACTTACACAAACCCGAAGCAAGCCGAACCTTTGCCCGAGTACAACCAACAATCCCGACGCACGTCGAACCTCTGCCCGAGTACAACCAACAATCCCAATGCATGCCGAACCTCTGCCTGAATCCACACAGCGATCCCAAGGCTCGCTGAAGCTCTGTCCGCAGACACACCTAGCACTCCCGAGGCACGCTGAAGCTCTGTCCACAAACACCGGTACATCTCGAAGCAATCCCGGTCCGTCCCGGAGCACTATTCACACTCAAACACTATTCCTAAGCGGAAGATAGACATGAACCAACATTGGTAAGGTCTCCTTCCAAAACTATTTCAATTCATTTCAATACATAGCATACAATGTAGACATCATATTCAGCATGCATTTTAAAAAGCACATACACACACACACAACTTTTAAAAAAAGAGGGGTATCGTAAGACTCGTGTATACGAGGCGACTCGGGTGAGCTCTGCTATTCTCTTTCCGAGGTGTAACCTGACCTCCGAACTCAAAATCTCATCACATAACAACCTTTTTAAACAAAGCCTTTTTTCAATGTTTTGCGCTATATCAAAACGGCGTGGCGACTCTACACACAAACCCAACGACACCTCTCGACTCGAATTGCGAGATGCCGGGGCCCGCGCAGCCGGATCCGGGTAATTTCAGCAGTCGCCGTTCAACTTCAGAAGTCACCGTTCCTCTCACAGTCTCGCTCATCGACATTCACAGAGACAGAGGCGCCCTTCTCCAGGAAAATTAGGCTTCAGATTCCAAGAAAGAGAAGGAAAAGGTAAATTGCAATTTACATTTGTGTACCTATTTGGATGAATCTATGAATGTAGGTCACTTCATTATGCCAAGTTTAGCTGTAGATTTTTTTTGTTGTAAAGAAAAATATGATGCTGAGCTGAAATGTTGGTTTCACAAATGACTCATTTTTTTACTTGGTAATTTATTGCTGCATCGTATGGGGATTCTTGTGTGAAAAATAGCTAAAGATATTATTATATGCCCACTTGGATTTTTCCACTGAGGTCAACTTGGGTGTTCATTTTAAGAATTTCAGGACCAAATGAGACATAAAATGATTAATGCCTGTGATTTGAATGTCATACATACGCAGAAAGAACATGTATTTACCTCTATGAAAACACCATCAAAACAAACTGAAGGAGGTCTTTGATTCGAGTACTTTTCAAATTTGCATTTGACATTACACATTTGACATTGAGTTCTTTTCGTTTTATGTACTTAAACATAATAGGGTACTTGTGCCTGCTAATACACAGAGAAGTCTTTGATTCGTAGCTCTCGCACGCTTCATCTTTCACCTCCTTCGGTTAGTAATCTCCCTGCACCTTATACTACAAGAAAAAAGGCTTTTTGTGACTGCTAAAAGTCGTCACATATGTACGAAAAGCTATCACGAAAAGCTAACGCGACTGGGAAATCAATCGCCATGGCAGTCGCGTAAACCCTTGTCGCAATAGCTTAAAGCGACGGGATAAGCAGTCGCCTTAGAGACTTATTTTCCGTGACTGCTTTTTGTCATCACGTAAAGGGTTTTTTAATTTTATTTATTTAATTAATTAAATCACAAATGCAATCACGTTAGCTAGTATAAGGCGACTGGGTATGCAATCTCGTTAGCTTGTGTAAGGCGACTGAAAATGCAATCACCTTTGCTTAGAGAAGGCGACTGAAAATGCAATCACCTTAGCTTGTGTAAGGCAACTGAAAATGCAATCACCTTTGCTTAGAAAAGGTGACTGAAAATGCAATCACCTTTGCTTAGAAAAGGCGACTGAAAATGCAATCACCTTATCCCGGATGAAAATGGCCAACCATGTTATTGTTCTGCCATCACATTAGTTCTTAGATGTTTCATTACAATAATATAATTATTACTACATAATATTATGAATTAATAATGATAAATTCACAAACTTTTTCAAAACTTAATTGAAAACAAACTTTAAGTCATTTAAAACTAAATATATTCTCTCAAAATAACATCCACCATCACATTTAACAAACTATTCATGTCTTACTAAACTTGTTCAAGAACCATTCTAGCTACCATATTATGTTAAAAAATCAATAGTCTAAGGATATATACTCCCTCTAGAGCACAAACCAAAAGAAAGATTAGGTAATCATACTAACTATAATCCTGATGCTCCCCCATCTCATCTTCACTTGTCTCATTATCATCAGTACACATCTCATCAGGTGTCTCATAATAATCATCACCTATCTCATCATCACCATGATTTGTAGGAGAACTATCATTACGAGTATTAGATGCACCTTCAGAACCAGAATTTGCATTGAAATTTAAAGGACGAGGAGGAGGTGGATCTCCATGTTTTGCAGCTTGACATACCATATATTCAAACAACATTTGATAGTTTGCATTTTGATTGGCCTCATACCTTCGACGTTTCCTTTCACTCCTTAGACGTTTCCTTTCACTTTCAGCTAATTGTTCCTTTAGTTTTTTCACTTCTTGAGAGGACTGCTGAAGTGCAACTTGTGTTACAGAATCTGAGGATGAAACGTGACCAGACTTTTTGCTCCACTTCTCATTGGGCCTTCCAGGTAGCCAACCTTTTTTTACACCCCCGACAGCCTCTTCATATATTTTCAAGCCAGGATCATCGACTCCATTCACAGGATCTGCAGGCTCCAATCCATTTGCCTCACGTAATTTATTTGCATAAGTTTCCTATAAGAAAAATATGCAAAAATTTCATGTTAGCTAATAATGGCAATGAATGATAAGACCCTTTTAAGCAGCAACAGACTCTTTATAGCAAATGTTAAATATATAGCAGACGCCCATACATAAAATCATTTCATTTCAACAACAATGAAATCCCATAAAGTATACTAGGGAGCTTAAGATAAGGTTAGTGACAGAAAGTAACATAATTTGATCCCTCAGTTTTGCATCACTCCCTCTCTCTCTCCCTCGCAAACCCGGATAAAGAAAAACTATCAATTTTCAACATAAAAACTCATAACTCCTGAATGATCATCTAGATATTACAAAGATTACTCGCACTATTAGTCAAAACAAGGAAATTATCAATCGGGTATCAGCAGGCCAACCAGAGGTCGGAAACATTCAACTCTAGTGTCAATAAATTACTGCCTAGCAAGTACAGTTTCAATAGCCCTTGCGATCATTCTACTACAGTTTCCAAGACAGAGGAAAGGTTTCCAACCAGAGTGAAAAGGTAGACAAAGGAAAGGTTTCCAAGACAGTAACCAATAAAAATGAGAACCATTTTCTGCTCTTTGTTAACAGTCACCAAAACAAGATGAAGAATGAGAAGGAAAAGATCCAATTTTACCACAACGTAACTCACCTAATTATAGGCCTTCTCAGAATCTAACTTACCAGGTAAAGCTTGCCTTCCAACTTCTTTCAATGATCTCCACAATCTCATCTTACTATAAATTAAGGAGAGAAGCCTAGTGGACTCTCCCAACACCTTGGACACCTTACCCAAATAAACTTTTCCAACTTGTTAGTAACCCCCAAAATAAATTTTCTTTTTCTGAAATAAACATTTTCTTTATCAAATGTTTATAATTACTCAAAACCATATTTCATCACAACAACAATATTTTCTGCAAATGAAAAATTAGAGAAGTATTTAGAATATAAAAGCAGTAGTGTGGCTTGTTAGCAATAGAGCGACATCAACACTCATCCTGGTGCTATGAACAGAATTTTACCAAGGCCAAACAACCTAACAAAATTTGAAAGACCCTCAGTTTTGCATCACTCTCTCTCTCTCCCTACACTCTCTACCACAAGTGCACAAATATTCACATGCTGGGGGAGGGCAACTTCTTAGGATATTTCACTACAAAGCTATAAACAAAAACACATTTCAAAAAAAAAGAGATTAAATATTTCTTGTCAAAAAAAAAAAACTAACCGAAAAAATCTCTGCATCTTCGATGATAAATTTCTTCTCAGTGCTGCCTTCGCGTTTAGTCAAGTGAGTCTCATTAAAAAATTCCCATTGAGTTGGAGGACGACCTAAAGACTTCCACTACACAATGCAATAAAAAGAGATTTAATATTTTTTTTACAAAATATTAGTTCAAATCATATAAGAACTTATATCGTACCAAAGTCAGCTTTCGTTCCTCGAATGTCTTAGTTCAAATCATATAAGAAAAAATTCCTACTTCATTTTTGAAGTAAAAGATATTTCATTACTTTGTTTGATCCAAAAATTAGAAAGAGAAACGAAAATTATAAATAAAACGGCTACAAAACAGGCATTTCGACCTTTCTAATCCTTAACATGTTATGTTTTCATTTTTTTTCTCTCTGGTGTGGACAGAGTATCCTGTTTGATCCAGAAATTAGAAAGAGAAACAAAAATTAAAAATAAAACAGCTACAAAACAGGCCTTTCAACCTTTCGACCTTTCTAATCCTTAACATGTTATGTTTTCGTTTTTTTTTTCTCTCTGGTGTGGACAAAGTATCTTGTTTGTACCATCAAGTATATAACTAAAAGGAAAAAGGGAACATTCCGGCTTAATATATCAGATGATGAATAAGACGTTTGTAGATTACCGGTGATGTGCACATCCTGAGTACAAGGAGACCTGTTGTGCAAAGTTGACAAGCTCCCGTACCGAAGCCGATATTGCAATATCCTTGAGCATGAGCGCCTTCTCAGTTAGGCCTCCCAGGCAGTATTTGAAGACCGTCAAATCTGAGACTGGACTTCCTTTTGTTGGAAATGGGTTTTAGAAACAAGGTTTGACCAAGTTTTGACCCAATTTTCAAATAGGTTTCATTTATTGATTAATGAAATAAGTTACAAAATTATAATCTACATTTGTTGTAGATTAAGAAAATGCATTTATTTACTCAAAACCATTTCCGGGTGAATGAGAAATTAATGGCTAAAGATTGTAACTTGAAATGGGAAAATGAAGAGTTTATGGGATATAAAGAGTTATCCCACATTGCTTAGAGATAGAAAGTAAAGCAAGTTTATAAGTGGATGCAAACAAGGAGGAGGCATCAAGTTGTTCCTCCTTGGGCCAACCTAGGTGGACCATTGGGCCAACCATGCAAGGTGTAGCCCAATTGTGCCAGTTTTATACTAGCTCAATTTGGACCACACTCGCGAAGCGCGGAATGGGCGGTTTAGGGCGCACTTTGCACTTCGCACGAGTGCATCGTCGCTAGGAGCTATTGGAGCCTTTGATTTTTAGCAAATCAATCAAGGTTCGTGGCTCAGGTGCAGTAGTTCGGTTCAGCTTGGCTCGGACTGGACTGGGCCGATGTGCGCATCGTCGCTAGGAGCTATTGGAGCCTTTGATTTTTAGCAAATCAATCAAGGTTCGTGGCTCAGGTGCGATGGTTCGGTTCGGCTTGGCTCGGGCGGGTGGGCCGATGCAATGCATGGTGCGGTTGGGCCTAGGCCGTACGGATTGGGCCAGGGCGGTTCGGGTGCAGGTCGGACCGTGGATGCAGTGCGTGCCCAGGGTGCAAGCCGGATTCGATGAACCGAGTCGGGGTTGGAATGGTTCATGGAACCGGTTCAAAGAGGTGTGGCGAGATCCAAAGCGGTCTGAGCCCTTCACTGTAATCCGATCGACGGCCCAGAATCCATCAGTTACCAATAGTGCCTATTCCCAAAAGGCACCCCAACTCTTCATTATCTATAAATAGTCCCCTGCAGTTTGTCAATCATTCATTCCATCATTCAGTGAGTTAGTATTCAATAGCAATTAGAGAGAAAGCATATTGAAGCATAAATATTCCTTTCAAGTTCAGAAGTTCCAAACAATTAGTTTGTTCGTCGAAGTCGTTAGTTTGAAGTGCTTCTACTAACGATTGTAAAGTCGTTGCATCTTACGAGGAGATTATCAGAATACCGTCAGCATCAGTGCGGGGCAATACTTCTTACGGAGATTGTGTCAAACACAAGCCTCGACTTAATTTTAGTTTGTTATTCTGTTCGTTAGTTTTCTGTTATCTTTTAAGAAGCCGTTACATTTTCTGTTAAATTTCCTAACAATCGTAAGAAGTATTCTACGTTTCTTAAGAGATGGCAAATGAAACCGATACCTCCCAGTCCTCTGGGGCTACTCCCGACCCGACCCGAGATGCAACTAATCGAAATGTTGCACCTGCTCCTGCTACTGCTCCGACTCACCCGGCACATGGTGAGAAACCATCCAAGTTCACTGGGGCGGACTTCAAGAGATGGCAGCAAAAGATGCTGTTTTACTTGACCACCCTCAGTCTGCAGAAGTTCCTAAAAGAGGATCCCCCTGCTATACCAACTGATGATCCCGACCATCAAAGAAGGATTGCCAAAGAGGCATGGGATCATGGTAATTTCTTGTGTAGGAATTACATCATGAATGGGCTGGATGATAATCTATACAAAGGTGTACTTGCCTTGTGGATACGGCCAAAGAGTTATGGGACACTTTGGAGCGAAAGTACAAAATCGAGGATGCCGGTTCAAAGAAGTTTGTTGTTGGCAAATACCTTGATTTCAAGATGGTTGACTCAAATACCGTGGCCGGCCGAGGTTGATGAGTTTGATTGATCCTACATGGGTTGGCTTGCTGAAGGAATGGTTATGAATGAACCATTTAAAGTGGCGTCAATCATTGAAAAATTGCCGCCAGCATGGAAGGACTTCAAGAACTATCTCAAGCATAAGCGCAAGGAGATGAGTCTTGAAGACCTGGTTATTCGTCTTCAGATTGAAGAAAACAACAGGAAGAATGAGGCCAAGGCTGAAGCCAAGGCCAACAAAGGAAAGATGGAAGCCAAGGTCAATCTTGCTGAAGCTAGCACAAGCAACGATAAGAAGAGGAAGCATTACGGAAATGATAGAAGAGGCTCAAGTGGCAAGAAGAAGTTCAAAGGATCTTGCTACAACTGTGGCAAGCCCGGACATTTAGCAAAAGATTGCCGGCACCCGAAGAAGGAAGACCAGAGAGGCAACAGGAACCAAGCCAACACTGTTGATGATATGGAGCTTGACTTTGCAGCTGTGGTATTTGAAGCCAATGTGGCTAAGTTGGATGATAATCCAAGAGAGTGGTGGATAGACACCGGTGCTACCCGCCACATATGTGCAGATAAGGAGAGTTTCTCTTCCTACACTCCCTGTTCCGGAAGGAAGCTCTATATGGGAAATTCTGCTACTTCCAATGTTGTGGGAATTGGAAGAGTTGTTCTGAAGATGACTTCAGGCAAGGAGGCGACTTTGATGGATGTCTTTGCATGTCCCAGACATCCGCAAGAACTTAGTCTCTGGGGCTTTGTTAAGTAAGGCCGGTTTCAGATTGGTGTTTGAATCTGATAAATTTATACTGACCAAAAATGGTCTTTTCCTTGGAAAAGGTTACCTTGAGAAGGGCCTTTTCAAGATGAATGTAATGAATGTTATCCGCTCTGAAGCGAAGAATAAAAGTATTGTTTCTTATGTTTACTTATTGGATAGTCCTGACTTATGGCATGATAGATTAGGACACGTAAATTTTAACACAATTAAGAAATTAGTAAAGCAAGATTTAATTCATATGTCTAAATCTGATGCAACTAATAAGTGTGAAATTTGCGTTGAAGCAAAAATGACTAAAGGGCCATTTGAAACAGTAATAAGAAACACAACACCTCTGGAATTAATTCACACAGATATTTGTGATTTAAAGTTAGTGCAAACTCGAGGTGGGAAAAAGTACTTCATTACTTTTATAGACGATTGCACAAAATACTGTTATGTATATCTATTGAAAAGTAAGGACGAAGCCTTAGGGGCTTTCCAAACTTACAAGAATGAAGTTGAGAATCAACTTAATATAAAGATTAAGAAGATTCGAAGCGATAGAGGAGGAGAATATGTAGCTCCGTTTGAAGGATTATGTTGGGAATCTGGCATTATTCATCAAACGACAGCTCCATATACACCTCAATCTAATGGAGTAGATGAACGTAAGAATCGCACTCTAAAGGAAATGATGAATGCGTTCTTAATCGGTTCGAGCTTGCCGACAACATGTGGGGGGAAGCAATACTGACTTCAAACTACATTCTTAATAAGATACCCAAGAAAGGAATTAATGAAACACCTTACGAATTATGGCATAATCGTAAGCCGGGTTATAAATATCTTAAAGTGTGGGGGTGTCTGGCCAAGGTTGAAGTACCTAAGCCAAAGCAAGTCAAAATCGGTCCAAAGACAATTGACTGCATCTTTATTGGATATGCTAACAATAGTAGTGCCTATAGGTTTATAGTGCACAAGTCAGACATTCCTGATATGAATGAAGGAATGACAATAGAATCAAGGAATGCTGTATTTTTTGAAGATATCTTTCCTGCCAAAGATAGGAAAGATGCAAGTTCTAATAAGAGAACTTATGAAACTACAACTGGTCCATCTCAAGAAGAAGATGAAGGACCAAGACGTAGTAAAAGGGCAAGAGAGGAAAAGTCTTTTGGTCCTGATTTTCTATCATATATGTTAGAAAACGAACCAGCTACTGTTAAAGAAGCTTTATCCGGTCCGGATAGTCCGTTCTGGAAAGAAGCTATTAACAGTGAAATAGAATCCATAATGCATAATAATACTTGGGAGTTGGTTGATCTTCCTCCAGGATGCAAACCGTTGGGTTGCAAATGGATATTTAAAAAGAAGTATAAGGCAGATGGATCTATCGATAAGTACAAAGCCCGGCTGGTAGCCAAAGGGTTTAGACAAAAGGAGGGATATGACTTCTTCGATACATATTCTCCTGTCACAAGAATCACATCCATACGTGTTCTCATAGCAATTGCAGCCGTGCATAATCTTGAGATACACCAGATGGATGTGAAAACAGCTTTCTTGAATGGAGAGTTAGATGAAGAGATTTACATGGAACAACACGAAGGGTTTGTTGTTCCAGGTAAAGAGCAAAAGGTGTGTAAACTTGTAAAGTTGTTGTATGGACTTAAACAAGCACCTAAACAATGGCATGAGAAGTTTGATCGAACTATGTTGTCAAATGGATTCAAGATAAATGAATGTGACAAGTGTGTCTATATCAAAGGAACATCTGAATCATTTGTAATAGTCTGTCTTTACGTGGATGGCATGTTGATAATGGGAAGTACTCATGAATTGATCATGAATACCAAAGGCTTGTTAAAGAAGCACTTTGACATGAAGGACATGGGATTGGCTGATGTCATATTAGGAATAAAAATTTCTAGAACATCAGAAGGGATAGCTCTATCTCAGTCCCATTATCTAGAAAATGTACTTCGAAAGTTCGATGTCATTAATGACCCTCCGGCTAAGACACCGGTAGACTTAACTCTACACTTAGCAAAGAACAGAGGGGAGCCAGATTCTCAGTTGGAATATGCCAGAATAATTGGTAGTCTGATGTACTTAACGAATTGTACACGTCCAGACATCGCATATTCAGTGAGCAAACTAAGTAGGTTCACTAGTAATCCCAGTGCGGATCACTGGAAGGCCCTATTAAGGGTATTGAGATATTTAAAGTATACTATGAATCATGGGATACTTTATAAGAGATATCCAGCAGTATTAGAAGGATACTGTGATGCTAATTGGATATCAGACACAAAAGACTCTAAATCCACAAGTGGATATGTATTCACAATTGGTGGAGGAGCGGTGTCATGGAAATCCTCCAAACAAATGTGTATAGCTAGATCCACGATGGAATCTGAGTTTATAGCTTTAGATAAAGCTGGAGAAGAAGCAGAATGGCTTAAGAACTTCTTGGAGGATATTCCTTGTTGGAGTAAGCCTTTGCCTGCTGTTATGATACATTGTGATAGTCAATCAGCAATAGGAAGGGCACAAAGCAGTATGTATAATGGTAAAGCTAGACATATTCATCGTAGACATAATACCATTAGACAGTTGATCAAAAATGGTGTTATCACAATTAACTATGTAAAGTCAAATGATAACATAGCGGATCCGTTTACGAAAGGTATAAATAGAGATCAACTGTATAAACTGTTAAGGGGAATGGGTTTAAAACCCACAACAAAAGAATTCATAGTGGACACTCAACCTTGAGAAATGGAGATCCCAGGCCCTTGGTTTAATGAGAAAACTAAGTTATGAGTTCAGTAGAAACACTTGGAACCTGTTTCATACTCATTCCCAGAACATCCAAGTGTGTGCACCTGCAGCAGTGGTGAGGATAAGTTGAGAAAACTTTTAATGATTCCTATACCTACGGGTGGAGTATAGCAGGATACTCTTTATAGTATGAATCACTTATATAAGTGAGAAGTAATAAGGCCGCTTCTACATTGGAACACTTATGAATGAGATACGGTCCAGGGCCGAAATGGACACAACGTGAGAACAAAAATTGTTAGAGCTATTATTGTGTGAGTACTGTTGTCTTGGTATACACTATACAGTCACTAGTTCAAAGCGTCTCGCTACCAACTGGCTAGTATATCCGATGGTATTTTACTAGGGAAGGTTCAAGGCCATAAGCTACCTATCCCGATGCAATAGCAGTTCGCCGGAACTTTTGGACGAATCTGCATACATGCATTAATTGTCATTCATGTGGGGGATTGTTGGAAATGGGTTTTAGAAACAAGGTTTGACCAAGTTTTGACCCAATTTTCAAATAGGTTTCATTTATTGATTAATGAAATAAGTTACAAAATTATAATCTACATTTGTTGTAGATTAAGAAAATGCATTTATTTACTCAAAACCATTTCCGGGTGAATGAGAAATTAATGGCTAAAGATTGTAACTTGAAATGAGAAAATGAAGATTTTATGAGATATAAAGAGTTATCCCACATTGCTTAGAGATAGAAAGTAAAGCAAGTTTATAAGTGGATGCAAACAAGGAGGAGGCATCAAGTTGTTCCTCCTTGGGCCAACCTAGGTGGACCATTGGGCCAACCATGCAAGGTGCAACCCAATTGTGCCAGTTTTATACTAGCTCAATTTGGACAACACCCGCGAAGCGCGCGAAGGGCGGAATGGGCGGTTTAGGGCGCACTTTGCACTTCGCATCGTCGCTAGGAGCTATTGGAGCCTTTGATTTTTAGCAAATCAATCAAGGTTCGTGGCTCAGGTGCAGTAGTTCGGTTCAGCTTGGCTCGGACTAGACTGGGCCGATGCAGTGCATGGTGCGGTTGGGCCTAGGCCCGTACGGATTGGGCTGGGGCGGTTCAGTGCAGGTCGGACCGTGGATGCAGTCCGTGCCAAAGGGTGCAAGCGAGTCGATGAACCAGGTCAAGGGGTTGGAATGGTTCATGGAACCGGTTCAAAGAGGTGTGGCGAGATCCGGCGGATCGAGCCCTTCACGAGAATCCGATCCCGACGGCCCAGAATCCACCAGTTACCAATAGTGCCTATTCCCAAAAGGCACCCCAACTCTTCATTATCTATAAATAGTCCCCTGCAGTTTGTCAATCATTCATTCCATCATTCAGTGAGTTAGTATTCAATAGCAATTAGAGAGAAAGCATATTGAAGCATAAATATTCCTTTCAAGTTCAGAAGTTCCAAACAATTAGTTTGTTCGCCGAAGTCGTTAGTTTGAAGTGCTTCTGCTAACGATTGTAAAATCGTTGCATCTTACGAGGAGATTATCAGAATACCGTCATCACCAGTGCGGGGCAATACTTCTTACGGAGATTGTGTCAAACACAAGCCTCGACTTAATTTCAGTTTGTTATTCTGTTCGTTAGTTTTCTGTTATCTTTTAAGAAGCCGTTACATTTTCTGTTAAATTTCCTAACACCTTTACTTGAAATGCTCTTGGAAACTGAATTAGTTGCTTCACTAATATCTGATTCAGTTGATGAATTGTCTGTTTCCTTGTGGTTTTCTGGTCTATCCTCCAAACTCATCCTATTAACGTGGTGACACAACAAATAAATCATCAAAAATTATAAAAATTAAGTACCAAAATGCATGCTTGATATTCAAACGGGGTGATAGGGCTTTACAACTACCTGATTTGTGGTCCTTGCAGGTTGCTTCAATGAGTTATCAGACTTAGACATTGCAAAGGGGTTTCCATTTCCAATTTTAACCCGATTTGATGATGGACTGGGTTTTGCTTCATTAACAACATTATTCACGAGTTCCGCAGATCCTTCATCTGGACCAGAAGGTTGGATTCCATTTAGTACATGCATGGCTGAGGTTGAACGTCTCCAAATCAAAGTAGAGGGTTGGACATTACGATTCTGTGAGATACATCAAATTGGACGCGAGAAAACCTCAAGGAAAGGATATCTGTCAATCTTATTGATGGAAAACTTGATGCGAAAAAGCCAATTATCACACTTGGATGAAAGCTTCATTGAGCGAAAAAAAAGAAAAAAATAAAAAGTAACCATTGTTAATTTCTATGAAAAGAGATAATGGCCCAGTTGTAAGATAATTTAAGTAAAAGAAGTGATAAAGCTCTTGCAGACCTGCACATTGTATACCTGAGATATCTTGAGCTTAAACGAAGCACGACCATCACTTAGTTTACTTGGTCTATCCCACGAGGCAAAATCAATTCCATCATAACTCGTGAGAAGAGGAGACTCCTCATCATGTGCTATCTCAACAGGTTTCTTACTGTCAGCATATGAAAGTGAAGCAACAACCTAGCAAGAGGAGACATATATATTTATATGCATAAACATCCTAGAGGCATGTTATGAATAAACCATGAGACCTATGTGAATGCTCTACACACATAAAAATCAGAGACAGAAACCTCCAGATCTTTGTTCACCGGCTGGCCAAATGCATCCAGTAAAACAACGTCCAATCAAAAATAACTGCAGCAAGATGCCTGCATTCCCATTAAACAATGGAAATAAAAGGCATTAAAAGAAATTATATGGAACGAATAAAAAGAATAGCCTTGCTATTTATAGTAAGCGTTACTGAATTAGGAAATTTCATACGTTGAGCACCATATTAATTCGGAATTGGTATCATATATTGGGATGATTCCCAATCCAACTATTTATATTTATGGAAATCTTAACAAGTTCCACCAGGGCGTTTGTTAGCATACCCTCAAAACAAAAGCTAGGATAAAATAAAGAACGTCACAGTTTTGAGTTCCAACCAATGTGTCCAGCATTTAGTTGGTTGGCCATCGCATCACCAACTTGTGGGGCCACAAACTAACCAATCATACTCGGTGCAGGAGTCATGGGACAAATTCGGAATTCCCATTATTATGTGTAATGCAAACATTCTATAACAGCGAATGAACCGTGTTTAGATACCAATTAGAAATTTGATTTTATGCCTAACAAAGAATCTAGTATCTGAAAAATCTCAGTATAAACAAAATAGTAAATTCATTCGAACTCGAACAAGAACTGCTCAAATATAGAGCAGAAGACGGCCATTTCAAATATTAGAAACCAATGTGAGGTATATGTCCCATTAGCAGAAGATAAAAGGATTCACCTTGCCATCCACAACGCTCCAAACACCATCCGTGTCCTCTTCGATATCAGTGGCACATGAATTATCAACAGATAGGTGCACTGGGGGTTCCTAGACACGTCATTTATCAATTGATGTTAGAAATGTGGATGCAAAAAACAAAAAAGATTATCAATTCAATGGTAATGACAGTTTATGATGCCGAATAAAGGCTAGAGAATAGAATGACCGAACGATAGAACAAGAATCAATTTCAAAAGCTTCAAGCTTTTCTTTTCTATTTCATAAAATCAAAGTCTAATTTTCGGAATTACACAAAGCCCTATTTTTATATGACTCCTAATAATTGAAAAACAAGTCAAAACACTTCTAAAAATATGCCTAATATATATGGTAACCTAATAGACTATTATTTCATCAAAATAAAGTCCTAATATACTTCTAATACCAAAAATACTATCAATCTAATATTAAATCCGAGAATCAATCAATTCTTCCGGATTTGTATCAAACAGAGAGGGTTTTGACCGATCAACAAGGTTTTTCTCACTCGATGATTTGACCAAAAAAACCTCTTTAAACCCAACAGTATCAACCCAAGAATCAAAGCAATCATTAGGAATTGCCTTACCTTCGATTTCCGGAAGTTCGATCCTCTCATCAACATTCCTCGAACGGTTGGCTACATACCTATCATGAAGTCCATGATTTTGGCCGAAGGAATCCATCCCCTCTTGATAGTACTCCGTTTCCTCGGCTGGAACAACCGGATCTGAACCCCTCTTCGCTAGAAGCTTCTCTCTGCGATCCAAGAGGTTCTGGAGTATTTGAATCCGTCTTCGTATCTCATCTATCTCGATATTGCGACGGCGTCGTCTGTACTGATGGTCATCTTCTTGGGGCTCCGCTGCACTGCTGCTCCATCGACCACCACGTCCACTACGAACCACGCTTCCTCGTTCAGCCATTGATATACGAACCGAAGCTCTGATACCAAATGATGCCGAATAAAGGCTAGAGAATAGAATGACCGAAAGATAGAACAAGAATCAATTTCGAAAGCTTCAAGCTTTTATTTTCTATTTCATAAAATCAAAGTCTAATTTTCGGAATTACACAAAGCCCTATTTTTATATGACTCCTAAGACATGAAAAACAAGTCAAAACACTTCTAAATATATGCCTAATATATATGGTAACCTAATAGACTATTATTTCATCAAAATAAAGTCCTAATATACTTCTAATACCAAAAATACTATCAATCTAATATTAAATCCGAAAATACAAAAGAAAATAATAAAAGATAATAAATAATAAAACTTAAAACTATTTTTGTTTTCGATCTCCTTGCTTGTCCCGCTTGAACATCAGTACAGACGACGCCATCGCAATATCGAGATAGATGAGATACGAAGACGGATTCAAATACTCTAGAACCGCTTGGATCGCAGAGAGAAGCTTCTAGCGAAGAGGGGTTCAGATCCGGTTGTTCCAGCCGAGGAAACGGAGTACTATCAAGAGGGAATGGATTCCTTCGGCCAAAATCATGGACTTCATGATAGGTATGTAGCCAACCGTTTGAGGAATGTCGATGAGAGGATCGAACTTCCGGAAATCGAAGGTAAGGCAATTCCTAATGATTCCTTTGATTATTGGGTTGATACTGTTGGGTTTAAAGAGGTTTTTTTGGTCGAATCATCGAGTGAGGAAAACCTTGTTGATTGGTCAAAACCCCCTCTGTTTGATACACATTCGGAAGAATCGATTGATTCTTGGATTGATACTGTTAATTTTAAAGAAGGTTTTGTGATCGATTCTTCAAGTCAAGAAGATCTTGTTGATTGGTCCAAACCACCTATGTTTGATGGGTGTTGTGGTGATGTTCCTCAAGCAATGACATCCGATCTTGTTGATGACGTTGAATCAGTTGTTGGGTCCGATAAGGAGACAGAGGAAGTATTTGATAATCAAGGGGCATCCTTTGTGTGGATGTTTGAAACAGTTACTGTTGATCTTGGGTACAAAGATCCGTTTGACACGTACTTCCCCCGGTCTTCTGTTCGATACATCATTCAGAAATTGATTATTGAGTTTTTTGTATCAACACATTGGGCTGATTGGATGGATATAATGAGAAATAATATCAAGTACTCCCTCTGTCCCACGTGAATGTAAACCAACTTTTTTGGTGTGGGAATTAAGGAAAAGTGATGTAAGAAAGAGAAAAAGTTAAATGTTGTGAGTATGAAAAATTAAATAGGAGAGAGAATGAGTGGGAGGAATAGTGAGGAGAGAGAATGTTGTGAGTGTAAAAGTGAAATATTTATTTCCATTTTGGGAAGTTTGCATTTACGTGGAACGGACCAAAATAGAAATAAGTTTGCATTCACATGGGACGGAGGGAGTATACAGTTCGTCTACGGTTGAAGGGTGAATTTTGTAAGGTATTTTTCAGCACAACAACCAAAATTCGAGGTCGAATTTTTTCTAAGAAGGAGAGAATGATACAGTATGATAACACACAAGTTGATCAAGTGGGACAAGCAAGGAGATCGAAAACAAAAATAGTTTTAAGTTTAATTATTTATTATCTTTTATTATTTTCTTTTGTATTTTCGGATTTAATATTAGATTGATAGTATTTTTGGTATTCGAAGTATATTAGGACTTTATTTTGATGAAATAATAGTCTATTAGGTTATCATATATATTAGGCATAATTTTAGAAGTGTTTTGACTTGTTTTTCAAGTCTTAGGAGTCATATAAAAATAGG
This sequence comes from Adenophora triphylla var. japonica, assembly GCA_022495995.1. NCBI lineage: Eukaryota > Viridiplantae > Streptophyta > Magnoliopsida > Asterales > Campanulaceae > Adenophora > Adenophora triphylla. Next base: position 138,977 of record JAFEMH010003980.1, read on the forward strand.
GCTTTATGTAATTCCGAAAATTAGACTTTGATTTTATGAAATAGAAAAGAAAAGCTTGAAGCTTTCGAAATTGATTCTTGTTCTATCGTTCGGTCATTCTATTCTCTAGCCTTTATTCGGCATCAGTTTATGCACCTCAAGAAAGTAAGTTTCTAATCTTGACACAAGGGGTAAGACTTTCACGTTGTGGACAAAACCCTCCGCTGCACCATCTCCGCTGGAGCCTGCCAAAGAAACTCTCCTTGCAGTATCTGATTGTGATTCCTTGTTTAATGGGGAAGTTAGACGTTTCTCTCCCACAATCTCTCCACCAATGTGAAGCTGCACAAAATCAATAGAGACCTGAAATAAATGCATCAACCAGTACACCACACAAAGCCAATTAAGCAAAGCACAAGAGAATCACATTATGTCAAAAGCAGCTGCCAAAAGTGGGAGAATCATACAAGTTATTAGAAATTTAACCTACATACGTGATTACTATCAACTATATCTAAATTGCTGGCTGTCCGCCTTTGATCGTTGTTCACAGAAGATCTTTGTTGTGACCTGGGATGTGACATTTTCAAATTAACGAACATTTTGGGAGAATTGAATTTGGAAAAGAATCAGCAGAATTAGGACTTGCAGAAGAAGAAAGGAGATGAATTTGCAGAATTAGAACTTGCATAATGCATTAAGATCTTGATATGCTACTCTCTCTGCCCCAATAGAGAGGCACAATTTCCTTTTCGGTCTATACCAAAAGAAAAAAATACATTTCATTCTCAGAAAGTCGTTTTTGTACTTTTCAAAATAATATGTATGTGATACAAGTTTGTAGCTGAGAACAAATCATTTAAAGCAATTTGAATTTGTTGCACACGAGGCAAGCATGTGCATATTTGACGCAGCGAAAATCAACACAAAAGGAAAACCACATTGGAAATCCTTGAATGAATAATCTACCGAAGAGATTATTTACTTAAACCAATAATGGTGTTAGGATTTGAACAAGCCAACAGGCTTCTAGGGTGGTTTAACCCAACAATGCACAACACAATATAAATTTATTTATCAAAGCCTTATGGAAAACAAAACCCTCGCAAACTATTCATAATCTAAAGAAAACCCAAGAAAGAAATAAAACCATGAAAAATAGGGGAGAACACCAGGAATTAAACCCTAATTTTGGGTTAAAAATAAACCCAAAATCGAGAACTTAGCTAATCAACAAAAATACACCAACAAAATATACCAAAACAGTCAAAATTTGACTTTTCAAAATCAAATCAAACTATCTTCAAATTCATATAAGACGCAATATTTGTAAACTTATAGACCAATTTCGGATGTAATGGTCAAATCCATGTCAAAAACTCAAAATATGAGGGTAATTATACCTCTTGAACTGGCTTGGTTTCGGATCGGAGAGAGAGAGAGAGACGACGAGTGGAGAGACGACCGGAGCGGAGAGAGGCGGAGCGGAGCAGGGAGCGGAGAGAGGCGGAGCGGAGCAGAGAGGGAGAGAGCGGATAGAGAGAGAGAGAGAGGCGCCGTTCTTTCTTCTTTATTTCTTTATTTACTAGCAACAAACCCGTGCGATGCACGACGATTATATATAGCCATGCATGCATGTACTGAAATTGTAAATCAAAAGACCAAAGTGTGAATACTACTTAAACATTTCGAAATACTTCCTGAAACAAAACATTCGTATTAGATTTAGCACTTAAATAACTATCATCTCCACCGACAACATTTTTTTCATCAAATAGTGTTTCACTTCTACTCGAATCAATAATTTTAAAGATATCTTTCAATAAAAAAATAAAGAAAATCCACATAGTAGGCTATTCTCTCCGAAAGTATGCATGCAAACCTTTTTAAATCTCTAAAATGAATGTTCAATAATTTTTCAAATTTGCTATTTAATTAAGAGAAAATATTTTTTTTATATTTATTTTAAAATAGAGAGAGTAAAAATAAAGACTTGCTCGAAGAAATTGAAGCTTATAAAATAGAATCACATATCACCTTTTATAATTTTCTAAAACATTTTTTCATTTTCTTTTTAACCAACCTTTTTTCTCTCCTCTATACTAATTGGGTAATAGTAAGGACACAAAATAATTACAAAAATTTGCTTACAAAATTGTAAATGTAATAATTTTATCATTGTTTTTAATTAGAGTGTATTGAGTCCATTACAAATGTTTTCATAAATATCATCAATTAATTTCGTTAGCAAGATTTTGTGGACAACTTTCAATCTGCCACCCAAAAATCCCAAATTAACTTCAAATAAATTATCTTCACATTTAATGATACTTTTTACTTTCAACACAAAGAGAAATTTAACTTCTTCCTCATAGTCAGCCTATCACCCCTAAATTATGTCTATAAACTAAAAAATAGAGTCGTGGCTCCATCACCCCATTTAGTTTTCTCGGTTTATCGATTTTCACATTAAAAAATCACTTTTTACTTTAAAAAATTATTTATATTAGTAACCATTTAAAAAAATTAATGCACCATTTTAAAAATTATTATTTTATATTTAAATTTTATTTAATTTTATGATAACAAAACATTGAATGAAGTTACAAAATTAAAAAAAACGAAATACTCTATTTCTATAAAAAAAATATGTCATCATAAATTAAAAAAATAATGATCAAGTAATAAAAAATTTTATTTTTTAAACAAAGTAGCTAAAAATCGTTAAAAAAAACAAAACAAAGTAGTTAAGTTCAAAGAATAAAAAAGTAGCTTTCAATTTTAATCCTAGAAATTCACCAATTTCCAGAAATAAGTTCGTTTAATGAAATTTATAATTTTCAAAGTAATAAGGTTTTGATTTAAATAAAAATGTGAAGGAAAATCTTTTGCTAATATTAGAAAATAGTTTTTATTTTTTGAAAGATAATATTAGAAAACAGTTAAGGCGTACACTTAGCACCATTTTAGTTGTATGAATTTTATTGAAAATAGCAGTTATCTCCTTACCTTTTTTTCTCAATTAAATTATCTTCTTGCTTCAAACAAATAAATAAATGAATAAATCTCAATCATCTTATTTGCTTAGATTTGAAATCCTGAACATTTTTCTTTTATTTTTTCAATCATTCATATTTATTTTTTGAAAGTAAAAATCCATATACTTTTTTTTTTGAAAAAGAAAGGATTATTATTTATAGTAGTTGCGGTATTTTTTTAAAATCAAAATGAGATTTTCAACTATAAGTCTAATAATCCGGATCTATAAGCCTACAAACATGCATTAATAGTAATTACTATATAACATAATGAATTTATTTTTTAAATAAAAAGTACCCAATTTTTGCCTCCAAAACTTCCGTTACCCCCCTCGGCCCCCTATAGTCACCTATATTATCTTCACATTATTCAATTTTTTTTTAAATAAAATCTTCTTCTTTTTTTTGACAAAAGTAAAATTAAAAAAATGCCTAACTAATGATCATCTTTCTCGAAAACATAAGAAAAGTAGTTATAATCTAAATATATATTCTTAAATTTTAGACTAAAAGTGAAAAAAAAATTAAATATCTACATCTAAATTTAAAAATTATCGTTAATACAAAAAAAAAATCTGTTATTAATTAATATTTAGTCTAAAATTTAAGAATATATATTTAGATTATAACTGTTTAATGAGTTTATTAGACTAAAATGAGATATTTTTTTCAGTTTTTCTGAATTAAAAACAATAAATTTTAAAGCTCATTAAACAATTATTTTTTAAAAAAATAATAATTAGAAAACCTTCAAATATTGCAACCTAGTATAGACACCTAGTGTTGATTAATTAATGAAAAAGAAAAAAAATGCACATTTCCTAAAGTTTTCAAAGAGTGTGAGTAGTATAGATCATTTTTCCACTTTCTCTCCACCCATGTTCCAAAACCATTTGCCAAAACCATTTGCTAAAACCATGTGTTGAATCAATTTCCATTTTTAGTCACTTGATAGTGACATTTTTGGGCTCCAACTTGCCAAATTTAGGAACGACTTTGCTTTAATATATTTATAGATTATTTATGCTTTCTTCTTTATTTATGATTTATGGATCTCAAATTTATTTCTTTTTTTTATCACTTAAGGTATTACAAGATTGCAATGGCCGTCACCTTTTATTAAAATTACTTTTTTCATGTATTTAAATTGATTAAATTATATAATTAATCAAACATGATTGCAAAAGTCATCACAGTTTCAAAAAAGCGGTCACGTTTGATTTTTCATATTCGCGTCTGGTTCTCGTGTTGACGCTCTGGACGAAATTATCAAACGTGATTGCACATGTGATTGTACTGCCATCTCCTTAAGCTAACGTGATTGCTTTTTATTTCCGTCTCTTTATCTGGTCTATGGAGACTATTTTTTTTAGCCATCACAGAAGCAGTCACAAAAGACTATTTTTCTTTATCAATGATGAATCTGTTGTAACTGATATCTGTCTGTAGGTCATTTTCATCTCCCTGCACCTTTGCGGCTTCTAGTATTGATTGTAGGAGATCTTTCTCGCATTTACCATCCATCCGAGCCTTTATAATACCCAAATGAATGTCCATTTTTAACTAACACGTTGACTATGTTTCACAAGATGCATAAATATCCTTACGATATCCATTAATTTTGGCATGGAGGAAGTATGAAATTATGAACAGTTCATATATATTGTTGATTAGAAGGCATGATATACTAAGGGTGAGTTTGGCATTGCTTCTGATTTTCTTAAAGTGATTTTTCAAAAGTGATTTTAGAAAAATTGATTATTTGTAATAAATACTAAAATTTATAAGTATGTTTGGATAGTATATGTTCAAAACTGATTATGAAAGATAAATAACAAAAATGACCTTTATGATATGTATCTCGCTATAATAATGAACAAAAAAAATGGAGGTTATTATTGTAAAAACAACACATATAACAACTTCTAAGAATCACTTTTAGAAAAAGCTGGGTCATAGTTGCTTCTATGAAAACACAGTTTTTTGCGTTTTAACAGCTTAAAATCATAATCACTATTGTTATCCAAACTTTATTAAAAGTGATTTTGAGCTTCAAAAGTGATTATAAGCCACAAAAAAACATTCCCAAATTCACACTAAATGGAATACTAAGCCGCTTCTAGTATTGATTGTAGGAGATCTTTCTCTACTTAATTAGATCATTAATTAAGGGTGTTTGTTGTAAGACACAGATCAATTAAAAAGTTAAAGGTCTCAAGAAATAAAAAATTAAAATAAATTTATTATTTAAATGTTAACTATTTAAAAAAACAGATGTGTATAAATGTTAATTTATTATTGTAAAATTATATATTTTACAACAAAAAATTTAATATTAATATTTAAAATTATTCAAAATATTAATAATTTAAAAAATGTGATAGATGTGTGTGTCAATTCATTATTGTAAAATTATGCATTTTACGGTAATGAATAAAAAGTCATGTTACAACGTAACGTTGTGATGTTTGTGTGCAACACAAAAGCTTAGAAACCCGTTTAAGAATTTTTAACTTATCATGTTGAGGTCAACATGTAGTCATTGATTCTTAAATAGTCCGTGTGGATAGTCTTGAAATGCACGATTATATGATTTTGTAAATATCATCTTTGTCTATTAAAATTGCTTGAATAGTCGATAGTTGAGATATTTCGGTTGCATTCCTATTATTCTCTAGGTGTATACTAGACATGCTTGATTAAATACTGTCGATTCTAATCGATGGTGTTAGATGGTGGTCGTGGCACTAGTAGGCGAAGTGGTGGTAGCGGTCGTGGTCGTCATTAAACTTGTGTTTTATTTGGCATGTAATCAAACTTAAGTAGTTTTATGTTGTTTTTGAGAATTTGGGAACGTTGAATTTGTTTTTTCATATTTTCGGTGCATGTTTTAAACTGGTAGGAATTTTGGTATTTGTTTGAATAGGTTGGTATTTTGTTTGAACAGGTTGGTATTTGTTTGAACATGTTGCAGGTGGTTTTAAAATTAATGCAGTATTTTTTTTAAATTATGTGCAAAATATTCCGTCGGCAAAATCTTTTTACTTCATTAATTATCGACGGATATTTCCGTCGGTAAATTAATTTGAAAAAATGATTGTAGCACTACTGACGAAAATGTCCGTCGGTATTCTTAATTCATTACCGACGGACATGTCCGTCGGTAAATTCTGATGTAATTACCGACGGACCAATCCGTCGGTAATTTATTCGGCAATAACGTCAGTCATCGGCCGGCATGCTTCCTTACTGACGGACAATTTCCGACAAACTATTTGCGCTTACCGACGGACGGTTCATCAAAATTACCGAAGGAAATTTCCGTCGGTATTACCAATGAGAAATTTCCGATAGAATTCGACGGACCGCGTCCGTCGGTAAATGACCTTTTCCGATGGATTTTTCTGTCTGTAAAAGCTCGGTTTCTAGTAGTGCTACCCCTTTCCATGCCATCTTCATAGATGTGCATCCTTTCCCATCTTCAGCGATTCTCCTTCTCCCTCCTCCTTCCTCCCTCCTCCCTCTCTCTACCCCTCACGCTATGCCCGTGAATGTTCTCTTTGTGAGATTCCTTCCCAAGACTTTGCCTCTCGTTATCTCCTCATGAGATCCTTCCGTTATCTTTTTGTGAGATCCTCTCCCGAGATTTCACATCTCGTCATCTCCCCGCGAGATTCCTTCCCGAGACTTTGCCTCTCGTTATCTCCTCGTGAGATCTTTTCATTATCTCTTTGTGAGATCCTCTCCCGAGATTTCACATCTCGTCATCTCCCCGCGAGATTCCTTCCCGAGACTTTGCCTCTCGTTATCTCCTCGTGAGATCTTTCCGTTATCTCTTTGTGAGATCCTCTCCCGAGATTTCACATCTCGTCATCTCCCCGCAAGATTCCTTCCCGAGACTTTGCCTCTCGTTATCTCCTCGTGAGATCTTTTCGTTATCTCTTCGTGAGATCCTCTCCCGAGATTTCACATCTCGTCATTTACCTACGAGATTCCTTCTCGAGACTTTGCCTCTCGTTATCTCCTCGTGAGATCTTTTTGTTATCTCTTCGTGAGATCCTCTCCTGAGATTTCACATCTCGTCATCTCCCCGGGAGATTTCTTCCCGAGACTTTGCCTCTCGTTATCTCCTTGTGAGACCCTTCTCGATACCTCTTCATGAGACTTTCTCCCATTATTTCTTCGTAAGACCTTTTCGTTGTTTCTTTGTGAGATCTTCTTTATGAGACATTCCCGTTATTTCTTAGTGAAACCATTCCCATTATTTCTTCGTGAAATCTTTGCCAATATTTCTTTGTGAATCTTTTCCCGTTACCTCTTCGTGAGACCTTTTCCATTCCCTCTTTGTGAGATCCTCTTCATGAGACCCTTACCATTATTCATTTGTAAGACTTTTTTTCTTTACCTCTTTGCGAGGTCTTTTTCGTAAAACCTTTTGCGTTCCATCATAAGATATCTCATGATTTGTAAGATCATCCCCTAAGATTTATACTACGTCATCTTTTCGTAAGATTAGCTATCTTTTAGTGAGATTACCCATCTTTTAGTGAGATTGCCCATCTTTTCGTAAGATTAGCCATCTTTTAGTGAGATTACTCATCTTTTCGTAAGATTAGCCATATTTTAGTGAGATTACCCATCTTTTAGTGAGATTACCCATCTTTTAGTGAGATTACCCATCTTTTCGTAAGATTAGCCATCTTTTAGTGAGATTACCCATCTTTTCGTAAGATTAGCCATCTTTTAATTAAGGTAGACACCTCCAAAATATCTTACTCGGGTCGAGACCACTACGAATTGTTCTCAAACTTAGGTCCAGACGCCTCCAAACAGTCTCCCTCAGGCAAATACCTTCGAACACTTCTCCTCAACAGAATCGTAAGCCCGTCATTTTAACAAGAATTCAATCATCTCTTCCGTTCCTAACTGCTTTGTTAGAACGTCAGTCATTTACTCTGTTTCTAACCAACTTTGTTAGAACTCAAGCATTATCTCCTCCGTTTCTTACATCTTTCGTCGGAACTTTAGACACTTTTCCCAGCAACATATCATTCCTCTCCCGAAGATCAGAATCCACTCCCGAGGTTAAATTCCGCTTCTAACCACGTCGTTAGAACTTCAATCTCTTCATCGGACTTAGACCGTGTTGTCATAAACATCTGTTTAACATAACCATTCTTGTCATTCCGCCAAATCCCCAGCATGAGGTCTCATGACCTAAAATCAGTCAGTTAAGTCTCTTATACTTAACGGACGTGAACTACGATCGTCTTGATTCCCGCTCGGGATACGCAGGAATCCTTTCTCTAAAGATCCAGCCATTTGACCGTTCAGGTCACTTCATAAGGTATTTCCCAGATTTGGGTCCTTATCTTTTTTCGACGACCCCACTTCCTCCGTAAGTAACGTCGCCGAGGGGCTACTTTAAGTACCCAAATTCGGATCGTTATAATCCGTTAACTCACACTTTCCAAGTTAACGATACTTTCTGGGACTGCCCCGATCATTCAAAATTAAAGTATATTAAAGACACGTTCGAACACGTGAAAATATAACTTTTCCAAAAATACACAATTTTCGGGACTTTTCGGGACTGTTTCGACATCTATCCTGACATTTATTTAAAAAGCAGTCAAAACCCGGCCAAGCGGAACAAAATACCCTTACTTAATGACTAAGCAGGACACGTGTCACACATGCACAAGGCCCTAGGTCAAATCAATCAAATCCAAGGCCTGAAAAGACCAAAATACCCTCAAACTGAAGGAATGGCCGACCGACCTGTTTTGCTGGATCGACCATCAGTCCCACCATATTTACAAATACCCAAAAAGCCCTCAAACTTGAAGGACTGGCCGGCCGGCCTGTTTTGCAACTTGAAATTTCCTATAAATAGCAGCCTCCTCTTTCAGTTTTGAGGACAATTTTTCTTACCTAAAACCCCCCTTCGACATTCCAGCCCCTTCTCAGCCCCAAAACCCTCCTGAAATGTTGCCGAAACGCCGCTGAATTGACGGAAACTCGAGTGCGAACGAGAGTTAACTAGGGGAGGTTCTGCCTACATGAGAGCAGAATTTCTCTCCTCTTTAAACACCTTTCAAACACGTACCCTAGGAAGATAGAGCCGAAACCTAGCCATTTGTAAACTCTCCTTATTAATCTTCCGTTTCATCTGTTTTTACGCACTTTACGCTACTTCTGATCCGATCAAAATCTTCAAAATATAGACATTACGTTGTCTATGGGTCTTGAAGTGATCCACTCTCTATCACTTTTCTCTTTCGAAAAGAGTGATTTAGGGTTAAAACGGAGATCTTGACCCGTTTTTATAAACTTTATCTATTACGTCTTTTACCGTCCGAACCGTTTGGTTCGTTGATCGTCATTTCTATCGCCGGAACCGTTTGGTTCATTGATTTTCATTTCTACCGTCCAAATCGTTTGATTCGTTGATTGCCATTTCAATAACGCTCTTTACCGTTCGAACCGTTTGGTTCATTGATCGCATCTTTTACCGTCCGAATCGTTTGATTCGTTTATACCGTCAATTCAATATTGTCATTTACCGTCCAAACTGTTTGGTTTGTTGATCGTATTTACTTTTAACATCCGAGTCAAGAAATTGACTTATCGATCGTCATTTCAATATTGTCATTCACTTTAAAGGCCTTTTCATTTACTGTCCTTTTATAAAAAAAGGATAACGTTATAATGCCCGATTCAAAATCAAACTCTTTCATCTACCATCGTTTTATCAAAAATGGGTAACGTTCTAATGCCCTACTGTAAGTACCCAAATCCGGATCGTCCAAATCCGTCAGAAAGTTAACCGAAATCCGTTAACTGGCCCGCTCCAGGTTAACCGGAACTCGTTAAACTCCCCGTTGCCATGCCAACGAGACGTCCCGGGACTGTCCCGTGCATCCCGACGTCGAAGCGTACTTAACACGTGTCATCTCACGTAAAAGTATGGCTTTCCCTGAAAAACGCACTTTCCGGCACTTTCCGGGGGCATTTCGGACATTTTCCGGACTGTTATTTTAAAAAACGGACAAAACCGGGACCGGGGAACGAACTCCCATACAAAGGGTGAGTCACAGGACACGTGTCCAGCATGCCACAGCCCTCTCGTCACCTTTCAATCACAAATCAAGATGAAAAGACTCAAATACCCCTGGATTTCAGTCAAAGTCCGGCCGGACTCCATGTTCAAATTTCCTGAAATTGCCAGCAAGCCCCTCAGAATTCCAAAATATCCCAAAACCCTAAAAAACAGTCCAAGTCCGTCCGGACTCCTACTGCAATTTTCACCTATAAATAGAAGTGGCAGTCAAAGCCAAAAAGAGGAACAAATTACTCCCAAAATTCACTCTACACACGGCCCAAACTGATTTCACCCTTTCCCGAGCTCCCGTTTTCCTCGATTCGCGTGAAACTTCCGTATTTCGATCAAATACGCCCCTCATTACTTCGAAACACCCTTTTGAACTAATTTTCGTGTCCCGTACACACCTTTCGAGCTAAAGGAGTCGACCCTAGCCATAGGTATAACTCCCTCTCTCTAAATCTCTCGTTTCGTCTCGGTTTACGCGCCAGTCGCTACAACCGTTTCGAACGACGTTATCGAAATGTAGACGCCTCCGTCTAACGGGGTCTGATACGTTTTAGCCCCTCGATCCTCTTCTCTTTCCGTAAGAGAAGTAATCACGGGTTAAAACGGCGTTCCGACCCCGTTCCGTTTACTTTACGTCATTTACCAATTCCGGATCGATCGATCCGTTGATCGTCATTTACTTTCTGTCATTTACAATTCCGAGCCGATTGGCCTCGTTGATCGTCATTTACAATTCCGAGTCGTTTGACTCGTCGATCGTCATTTACCATTTCGGATCGTTTGATTCCGTTGATACCGCACTTTAAATACTGTCATTTACAAAGTCTGACCCATTTGGATCGTGATAGTATTTACTTTTCAAAGTCCGAGTCGCAACCCGATTCGTTGATCGCATATCATTTAATACGCATTTTTCTCGTAAAAATCGTTAACAATGTAATGCCCGGTTCAAAACCGGAGTTCGTCCTTCGAACTCTCTTTCAAAACGCGTGAAATGACGTTTGGCCTCCAAACGCTCATCTTCAAACTAAAAGCCGCCATTTGACACTTAAAATCATTTAATAGGCATTTTTCCGTAAAAATCGTTAACAATGACACGCCCGGTTCAAAAAACCGGAGTTCGACCTTCGAACTCCTTTTCAAACTCAAATTCGACGTTTGCCACGCAAACGCTCATTTCAAACTCAAAATCGACGTTTGCCACGCAAACGCTCATTTCAACTCAAAATCGACGTTTGCCACGCAAACGCTCATTTCAACTCAAAATCGACGTTTGCCACGCAAACGATGATTAACGTCTCAAAACCGACGTTTGTCATTCAAACGCTCGCCTTTTCAAAGTCACCTAATCAACGTTTGACATTCAAACCAAGATTAAGCTTGTCATTCAAGCCCCCATTTCAAAACACACACACACACACACGTTTTCGAGAATGGTAGAAAGACTCGTCATGCGAGGCGTTTCGGGTGATCTCGTAATACTCTTCCCGAAACGTAACGTGACCTCCGAACCTAACAATCTCTGGTACTAAAAAAGTTTTTTACTCGTTTTTGCTACCAATAAAAATGATCCCCCGTTTTCAAAGCCTTTTCCTAAGTTTTTGCTACCAATAAAAACGACAACATTTTCAAAAGCCGTTTCTCAACGTTTGGGCTCAAAATACAAAAACCGCGTGGCGACTCCTCATTTTTTCCTTCCCATGAAGCGAGGTCTCAGACACCAACCCCCCGCGAAAGACAACCGCGTTCCGCGCCCCGCGCGCGAAACCCCGGGTAATTTCACCTACTCATTTCAAAGTTTGCCATTCAAACTCCTTTTCAATCCAAAGTTTGCCATTCAAACTCTTTTTCAATTCAAAGTTTGCCATTCAAACTCTTTTTCAATCCAAAGTTTGCACCATAAATAACATGATCTGTACATTACTTGGTATTTTGTTTGAACAGGTTGGTATTTGTTTGAACAGGTTGCAGGTGGTTTTAAAATTAATTCAGTTTTTTGGTAAAATCTTTTTACTTCATAAATTACCGACGGATATTTCTGTCGCTAAATTAATTTGAAAAACTGATTGTAGCATTGCCGACGGAAATGTCCATCGGTAATTCTTAATTCATTACCGACGGACATGTCCGTCGGCAAATTCTGATGTAATTACCAACGGACCAATCCGTCGGTAATTTATCCGGCAATGACACCGGTCATCTTCCTTACCGACGGACAATTTTCGACAAATTATTTGTGCTTACCGACGGACGGTCCGTCGGTATTACCAACGAGAAATTTCTGACGGACCGCGTCCGTTGGTAAATGACCATTTCTGACGAAATCTTGGCCTTTCCGACTTCCGTCTGTAAAAGCTCAGTTTCTAGTAGTGCTACCCCTTTCCATGCCATCTTCATAGATGTGCATCCTTTCCCATCTTCAGCGATTCTCCTTCTCCCTCCTCCCTCTCTACCCCTCACACTATGCCCGTGAATGTTCTCTGTCCGTCTTCCTTTCTTAGATCGATTACAAACTATGGTTGTTAATAAACCCTAAATGCTATGCTCTCTTCCTTAGAAGGTAATTCTCTCTTTCGATTTGTATATTTCCCTACCTTTTTGACGTGGTGTGTTTATTGTCATTTCTTTTGGGCTTGATTAGGTGGTTCAGAATATAATAGCTGAGCACCAAGCACAAGGGGCGCTTCCAAGAACTAGTTCAAGGGTCTCATCTCTTGCTACATGCTGTGGACCTAGGTTGGTTAGTGAAATCTGATTTATTTAATATATTTGAATGATCTTGATGTAATTTGAAGTAAAATGCTGAACCATTTTCAGTTATTTTGGGCACCAGTTTCTTCAAGTGGGTTGTTTTCGGATGTTGACTTACTGATTGAAAATTTCTAATTGAACCCTAATTAGGGTGTGGGATAAGGGATTACAGTTTTTGTGATATTAATAATTTGCTTTTATATTTGGAAGAAATAAAATTTGTCAAATGGTGTTTCTTTCTCAAAGTTTCTGCATTCTACCTGTTTGATGAAATACCAATGGGTCCTTTACCTTGTTTTCTTTCTAAATTAATTATTTAGTTTTTGGTTCAAGTCCGGTGATAAACTTGAATATTTTGGGAAATTTTGGGTTTCTTTGGGTGCTATGGACTTTAGGACCCATGGGCTAAATAACAAACCCATAAATACTGATGTAGGTGAGTGTACGCTCGCCGAAAAAATATACTATTTTGAGAGTCGTCACGCCGTTTTTAAAGGAAATATTGAAAACCTTTTGAAAGAGAAAATGGGTTCGGGGGTCAGGTTACGTGTTGGGAAGAACCGAGAGTTCACCCAACACGCCTCGTCCGTAGACGAGTCTTTCTATGTTCAACATTCAAAAAATTCAAAAGTGTGTGCGAAATGTGTGCAACAAAGTATGTAATGAAATGCACATTAATGCTTCATTTTATTGCTCAACTCAGGAATTATAACTTGTGAGCCATTTATCATGGGAGGCCACATCCCACTTACAACGAGGATGAACAGAACTTACAACTGAAAAGGACCTCTGGATATTGACAATATGTGTCGCGTGACACAGGATCTGCTGTGCAGGAAGTGTCGCGTGACACAAGGTGTCATATGCAGAAGCCTTACAAATCAAGCACAGGGTTGACAGAGATCTACACAATTACTTCAAATGAATGTGGATATTGAAGATCCACACTCTATATTGAGTAACAAGTAGATTAGATGAACAACTTACAGATGAGAAGATCATCTCTGCAGAGGGCTACTTGTGTCGCGTGACACAGGACTCCACATGTCCAATGGTGTCGCGTGACACAGGTTACCCGTCTGCAGGGACCTTACAATTTGAAATACAGAAACAACAGAAATCGATTCAGATCCAAACATAATACCAATTCAACTCAGAAACAATAAATTAACTATGAATCGACCAAGGGGGTGTGGATATGGGGAGATCCACACTCCCTTGGCAAACAAGACACAAATTCACTTAGATCAAACCATAAGCATGAACAAAACTAAGCACAGCAGTTTAAACAGAGAGATGGCGATTGCCACTTGATAATTGAAGCAGATGGAGCTCAATTACCAAGTGGATGAACAGAGATTGAATTGAATTGATTAATGAACAAATAGATGATAGAGATATGAGGGTGAGAGTTTTGTTACCCTTGTAGATCAACAATCACTACACCAAGTTAGGTGTAGTGACCTTCTAATCAGCTGCAGAGATGTGGATTCGAGCACAGATGGAGTACTGGCCTTGGATCTTCAATGGTATGAAATATGTATGAAGGTGGATGGGTGAGGTGTATGAGAGATGATGGAATTGGAAGGGAATTGGTGTATGTTGTGTGTGTTTTGGGAGAGAGGGGAGGTATTCTGCCATGAATTTGGCAGAGTGACCTTAGGAGGTGGAAAAGGGATCCTAAAATGAGAGGTGCAGGGCTCTATTTATAGCTGCAGATGATGGACCAGTTCTGTCGCATGACGTCCTGTATCCATTTTCCATGGCTCGAAGTGTCGCGTGACACAACATGCCCATAACTATTTCTAGCGCCAAATTGCTGCTTCTGGAACATTCTGTGATAATTCCTTAAAGGTCCAAAGCAATTAATTCCCTGTAGGTCCTTCTGTACATAAAAATGACTTAAAAGCACTTCCTTCACGGGAAACTTATAAAAAGTTCCCGAAAGTCTCGGAATGGACCGAGAATTTACCAAAATTCCCCTAGTGCAATTTTATCATATTAAAATGCACCTAAAAAGGGTCGCGAATTGGATTGGCGTACTTACAGAGCCCCTCGGCAACGTCACTTATGGAAGAAGTGAGGTTGTCGATAAAAGAAGACCCAATCCCAATAGCGGCCGGGGATATGGCGGGTGGCTGGACAATGACTGGTGAGATTAATTGGCTGGACCTTTGGAGAAAGGATTCCTACGTATCCCTAAAGGGAATCAAGCCGGTCGTAGTTCGGAGATGAAACTGTTTGAAGGAGTCTGAACATAGGGGAAACTATTTGAAGGTGTCTGTACCTGCGTGAGAGATCATTTGAAGGCATCACAACCTGAAAGGGATCATTTGAAGGTCTCTTGACCTGAATGAGATCATTTGAAGGCATCACAACCTGAAAGGGATTATTTGAAGGTCTCTTGACCTGAATGAGATCATTTGAAGGCGTCACAACCTGAAAGGGATCATTTGAAGGTCTCTTGACCTGCACAAGATCATTTGAAGGCATAACAACCTGAAAGGGATCATTTGAAGGTCTCTTGACCTGAACAAGATCATTTGAAGGCATCACAACCTGAAAGGGATCATTTGAAGATCTCTTGATCTGAACGAGATCATTTGAAGGCATCACAGCCTGAAAGGGATCATTTGAAGATCTCTTGACCTGAACGAGATCATTTGAAGGCATCACAACCTGAAAGGGATCATTTGAAGGGCTCTTAACCTGAACGAGATCATTTGAAGGCATCAAACCTGAGAACGAGATCATTTGAAGGCATCTAAACCTGAGAACGAGATCATTTGAAGGCATCTAAACCTGAGAACGTGATCATTTGAAGGTTTCTTGACCTGAACGAGATCATTTGAAGGCATCCAAACCTGAAAGGGATTATTTGAAGGTCTCTTAACCTGAACGAGATCATTTGAAGGCATCACAACCTGAAAGGGATCATTTGAAGGTCTCTTGACCTGAACGAGATCAATTGAAGGCATCAAACCTGAGAACGAGATCATTTAAAGGCATCTAAACCTGAGAACGAGATCATTTGAAGGCATCTAAACCTGAGAACGAGATCATTTGAAGGTCTCTTGACCTGAATGAGATCATTTGAAGGCATCCAAACCTGAAAGGGATTATTTGAAGGTCTCTTGACCTGAACGAGATCATTTGAAGGCATCATAACCTGAAAGGGATCATTTGAAGGTCTCTTGACCTGAACGAGATCATTTGAAGGCATCAAACCTGAGAACGAGATCATTTAAAGGCATCTAAACCTGAGAACGAGATCATTTGAAGGCATCTAAACCTGAGAACGAGATCATTTGAAGGCATCTAAACCTGAGAACAAGATTATTTGAAGGGATCTAAACCTGAGAACGAGATAATTTGATACTTTTAACAAAGTAATTTACTGAGATATGTTGTTATACCTGTGCTGTGCTTACCTATAGCTGTCAGAGGGACTGATGCTACGGCTGATGATTGTGGAGGGTTGTAGTTGCCGGAGGGTCTTAAGCTACAACTGCTGATGATCGTGGCTGTCGAAAGGACCTATACCACTGTTGTTGATGATCGTGGCTGCCGGAAGGTCTTAGGCCGCTGTTGCTGATGATCGTGGCTGCCGAAAGGTCTTAGGCCACTGTTGCTGATGATCGTGGCTGCCGGAAGGACTGAGGCTATGACTGATGATGATGAAGGGTTGTTGGTTTGCTGCGCAATGGACGGTCTTTGTTGATGATTTTCCGTCCACTCATGGGGACTTTGATGAAGACGTGCCAGTTCATGCAGGCTTTGATGATGGTGTGCCCATGGGAACGGGCTTCGATGATAATTTGTCGTGAGGAACAGGTTTTGATGTCGCTGAGACTGATGAGCATTATTGCTTGGAGATTGGGGCAGCTGAAGCTTTTTCAAATAATGTTGATGAGTCCGAAGATGACGGGACTGATGAAGATGATAAAGGCGGAATATGCCACCTGCAGGATTTGAAATCTTTGTCTGGACTGTGATTTAAGGAGCAGTCCTCACGATCAGATTATGATTATTTGATTATTGTACCCTGTGGGGGTGGGAGGGAACACAACACTCTAGGCACTTTGCATTTTATTGGACTTAGTTATTACTAGCTTTAAGAATTGTTAAACTTTATTGCACGAGTCCATCTCAGCTGGGGATGGAAAAGAAGTGAGGATTTTGCACGGCTTGACAAGCGGATATGTATGTAGCAATTATGCTATGATGGATTTATGATCGAATGACTGTGTATATATGATGAATGGGGTGAACCCTCTCCCATGAGGTGGGGAAATGTATGAGTGATAGATGATTGAGGAATGGTGCAGCCTAGGCAAGTCGGGGATGCTCCCGGGAGTACAGATTGCAACAAGTCCATTGCTGGTAAGGACAAAGTGTATCGAGCACGCACATGGGGTCTTAGCCTGATGGTTAGGATTCATGGCTTCCAACCTGGAGGTCATGGGTTCGATTCCCCCACCAGTGGTTAGAGGGAATGACATTGCCCTCCCTAGCATAGCTAGGCGCCTCTGTGAAGTGCATCAAGGGGGGAGCGGTGAAATGTGTTGATCCCCTTCTTTTTTGTAAAGAAAAAAAAAAAAAAAAAAAATGTGTATCGAGCACCCGAGATAGCAAGCAGCGGCAGAAATGCAGAGAATGCCCTGATTTTGAAGATATGATTAGGCGGAGCCCCAGTTCCTGATGAGGTGACCATGGTCCAGTTGATAATGCAAAGCAAACCCTAAGGGAATCTGGTACGAAGCCTGAGATAACAGCTTAACAAAGCCCCAGTTTGGAGAGATCCAATGCAGCCTTATCGCAGATAGAGTCATCACGTGGCCAAGGAGGCAATCCATCATTTCAAACCCTAGTCAATCAGTCATTGGACAAAACTCAGAAATGTATACGTGCAGGGGCACATCTTTCGAAAGGTGGGAATGAATCCCGATTTTGTGTATGACACACTCGCTTTAGGTTTGACTCTTTTGAGAGATTATAAGCATCACAAGGTGTGGAAAGGTGTATGGAAGCCCCTGCTGACAGAAAGACAGTGTTTGGCTCTATTTCCCTATGATGTAGAGAAGAAGACTTGCCGAGACACTTGAAAACTTGTCTTATTCGTGATGATCACAAAGCTGCTTAAAACCCTTTATTGATGTTCGGGTTATTCAATCACCAATCCTGATATGAACAAATATTTTGATCAATTCTGAGGAGAAAACCGAATGATATCGAGAATCAAACTAGGAAATATGGAATGGAGGATCTGTATATAGGGACGGCCCTTGAGGAGACCGGATTTTCTGAGATTTATTTGTGATTTCGAACGGACCATTTCTGGTTGCCTACGTTCCCCTCCTGACGAGGAGCTCAGGTCGCCGTAGTTCGTGCTTATCCCGATTGAAAAGAATGCGAAAATTTGAGATTCTGAGGACCTTTGAGGATTTTTTTTTTGAATTGGAGAATTGAAGAACATGTCCCCTTGGAGTGTTGATGAAAGACACGGATGCGAAGCCCCAGTGGGACATTCACGGCAAGTGTTTTGTGGAGAAGGAACGAAATATGCTCACATGAAATGTCAAATGAATTGGATTTGAATTTGCATAATCTTTGATTGATGATCTTTTGAGCCGAGATGGATTTGGCTCCGATTTAAGCAAGTAATGAAGCATTAATCTAATTTAAATCTCAATGAAATTGGAATGAAACTGCTATCCGGTAGGAACTGTAGCTGGGTTTCAGGGCTTCGATCGGCCATTGGGTGATTTGGAACATTATGACCTCTTAAGATGAGAGGTCGGCTGGGCCTTTTGCTGACTAAATCTCTAAAGATGAGAGGTTGGCTTTCGGGGATGTGTTTGGGATTTCTAAGGCGAGGATATTGATTGCCTCAAAGAATGAGATGTCAAATTTTGACTTTGGCCAAAGGCAAGGGTAATGGTAATGGGAATATCCTCTAAAAGCAAGATGATGGTTTGGGATTATTTGGTGGATTGCTGACGAGAGAAGATCCAAGCTATCGAGAACTTTTGCGAACTTTTGAGAATTCGGGCTCCTTTTGAAAATTGGAGAGCCTCTTGAGAAGTCAAAGAATTTTGCTGAATTGTGAGGATTTGAAATCCTTCTTTTGAGAACTTCGAAGACTTCCTTAGGAGTTGAGGATTATATCTGAAATTGTGAGGATTTAAAATCCTTCTTTTGAGAATTTGGAAGGCTTCCTGAGGAACTGAGGATTATATTTGTCCTTCCTTCATTACTTGAGTATTTTGTGCATCGCCGATTCTCGAAGCTAACTTCTTGGCATTGCTTGGACTTCTCTCAGCAAGGAGCAAAGATGATGGCTAAACAGGGTTTCAAAACATGTCGATCTTGAAATGAAAGGGTATTTTTTAGTGAGGGTGAGGTAATGGCTTCCCTAGGGTGAAAGGCTTCAACCGCAATCCCTACTGGATGACCTAAACGAGATTAAGTCTTCATTGCTTGCATAAGCTTGATTGAGACATATTAATGCAAATTCTTTGAACGACGAACTGATGAGTATGATGAATGAGATGTGAGCATATGAGATGCGAGATGGGGAGTTGATAAGCCCCAATTTGAGAAGGATACCAGTTGATTTTCTCACTCAGATCAATTTAAATATTAATCATTTCAAAGCATTAGTAATTGAGCAGCACAAGTGATCATATAGAATAAGACCATTTCAATTAAGTGTGACGTGGGTGTGCAAGTGATGTCTCGAGTCTAGCAAGAAAAGAAACAAAGACTTTTATTATTGCAAGAAAAAAAACTAGTCCAACGTGGACTTAACAGACTCTTGTCCAATAAAGGACATTCATTAAAGAAACAAGCAGACAATCTAGAACCTACAAAGACTGATTGACTGTATTAACATTGGATGGAAGGAAGAGCATCGTTGACATTGATGGGGTGAGGACCCTTCTCAAACTTTCTGTCATTCATAAGTCGTCTTCCTTAGCTTGAACAATCTGAGCAAGCAACCGGGCCTCCCGCTCACAAGGAAAAGCGGCTTCAAGGGTCGCTTGCAACTCTTCGATGGACACACCATTTGCACTCTGCTGACCTATGGGATACGAACTTCCAGACTGGTGGGCCATAATCATCTCTACACCAAGCATCTCGAATACCGAATCAGATAAACAACCGCTCAGATACTTAAACTGCTTCCGCCTCGGGAATATGGACCAAATGAGCGCCGGGGACAGGACGCACCCAACTTGCCGTAGCCTTATAGAGGAGAGAACGTGTATAAGGCGGAGGATAGGGAACTTTGAGGAGATATGGGAGAGGGAAGAATATGGAAGGAGATGGACTCATGCAACATCTTATTAATGTTCAAGTAGAAATCGATGTCTTTTAAGTCCTAGGAACGGTTGGGAAAAGGGGGGAACCTTTATTTACGCCATCTAGACCTCGGGGAAACCTAGGGACACACCATCCAAAATACACCAAATGTATTGATAAAAAATTAATAATAGGCAATAATACCTAAATAAAACCAAAGCATTTATGGGACGGACGAGCAATCCCAATTTATGAGGAAATTTGGGCAGCATGACGGGTATTCCTGAAGAAATTCAAGGAAAAAATCCGGCTTGACCTCTCATCGGTGCATGGTGACAATGCGTCATGATCTCTCGTTAGGACACGTCACGAGAGCGACATGTCCATATATGAAATCACGTTGCATTGGCAACATGCCCACACGTGCTAGGTTTTGGGATAGGTACGTAAGCCTATTATAAATTTTTGAAACAAGTCATTTTGGTACATTTTGAAAATGTTGTGTCAAAAACCAACTTTTGGGTAGGCTTGAAAAGTGTGGCACCACCTATGATGCGCTAGGGGGATAGGATTGATTTCAGGCGCTCAAGCGTAGGCGAAATACATCATCGTCCGCGATGCCGTCAATCACACCCGAGGGTTCTAGATCTATGTGACGTAGTGTGCAGATGACTAGATTCCTTTATTTTGCGAAAAATGATTTTTTTTATTATTTTTTTTATTTTTGGAAAAGGGGGAAAAGGAAAAACACACACACCCCACAGAGATACTATAAATCAAATGACCATAGTACAATCCAAAGGACTGCCCCACAATCATGAACTAAATCAAGCAAATCAGTCTCTACAGGATGGCCTCTCCTGTCGCACGACCCAGGATTGAAGTGGCAGCTTCTGTCGCGTGACAGGAAAGGCCAGATTTCCAGAACCTCAGGCAATCAGCCCCAGCCTCAACCTCCAAGCATCGCTACGGCTCAACACCAATCAGCAGCACACCAAAAACAAAAGGGATACATGGAGGAAAAGGCAACAAACAAAGCACATAACATGCATTTATACACATATAATGTCGCAAACAATGCACACACAAATGAATGAAATGAATGTTGAACAAGCACGAAAGTTTGACCCGCTTTTGAAAAACAAGTTTCAATGTCCCCAGCAGAGTCGCCACTGAATGTACGCTCGCCGAAAAAATATAATATTTTGAGAGTCGCCACGCCATTTTTAAAGGAAACATTGAAAACCTTTTGAAAGATAAAATGGGTTCGGGGGTCAGGTTACGTGTTGGAAAGAACTGAGAGTTCACCCAACACGCCTCGTCTGTAGACGAGTCTTTCTATGTTCAACATTCAAAACATTCAAAGGTGTGTGCGAAATGTGTGTGACAAAGTATGCAATGAAATGCACATTAATGTTTCATTTTATTGCTCAACTCAGGAATTACAACTTGTGAGCCATTTATCATGGGAGGCCACATCCCACTTACAACGAGGATGAACAGAACTTACAACTAAAAAGGACCTCTGCATATTGACAATATGTGTCGCGTGACACAGGATCTGCTGTGCAGGAAGTGTTGCGTGACACAAGGTGTCATATGCAGAAGCCTTACAAATCAAGCACAGGATTGACAGAGATCTACACAATTACTTCAAATGAATATGGATATTGAAGATCCACACTCTATATTGAGTAACAAGTAGATTAGATGAACAACTTACAGATGAGAAGATCATCTCTGTAGAGGGCTACTTGTGTCGCGTGACACAGGACTCCACATGTCCAATGGTGTCGCGTGACACAGGTTACCCGTCTGCAGGGACCTTACAATTTGAAATACAGAAACAACAGAAATCGATTCAGATCCAAACACAATACCAATTCAACCCAGAAACAATGAATTAACTATGAATCGACCAAGGGGGTGTGGATATGGGGAGATCCACACTCCCTTGGCAAACAAGACACAAATTCACTTAGATCAAACCATAAGCATGAACAATACTAAGCACAGCAGTTTAAACAGAGAGATGGAGATTGCCACTTGATAATTGAAGCAGATGGAGCTCAATTACCAAGTGGATGAACAGAGATTGAATTGAATTGATTAATGAACAAATAGATGAGAGAGATATGAGGGTGAGAGTTTTGTTACCCTTGTAGATCCACAATCACTACACCAAGTTAGGTGTAGTGACCTTCTAATCAGCTGCAGAGATATGGATTCGAGCACAGATGGAGTACTGGCCTTGGATCTTCAATGGTATGAAATATGTATGAAGGTGGATGGGTGAGGTGTATGAGAGATGAAGGAATTGGAAGGGAATTGGTGTATGTTGTGTGTGTTTTGGGAGAGAAGGGAGGTATTCTGGAGTGAATTTGGCAGAGTGACCTTAGGAGGTGGAAAAGGGATCCTGAAATGAGAGGTGAAGGGCTCTATTTATAGCTGCAGGTGATGGACCAGTTCTGTCGCACGACGTCCTGTTTCCATTTTCCATGGCTCAAAGTGTCGCGTGACACAACATGCCCATAACTGTTTCTGGCGCCAAATTGATGCTTCTGGAACATTATGTGATAATTCCTTAAAGGTCGAAAGCAATTAATTCCTTATAGGTCCTTCTGTAAATAAAAATGACTTAAAAGCACTTCCTTCACGAGAAACTTATAAAAAGTTCCCGAAAGTCTCGGAATGGACCGAGAATTTACCAAAATGCCCCTAGTGCAATTTTATCATATTAAAATGCACCTAAAAGGGTCGCGAATTGGATTGGCGTACTTACAGTAGGAGACGAAGGAGACGACTACAGTAGCCCAGGCGGGCGCCTCACTCGACACCAGGCGGCCGCCTCGCAGGGATTCAATGGAGGTGGTTCTTTTGGCTTTGAGGCGAGCGCCTCATCCAAGCCCAGGCGGGTGCCTCAAGGTGGAACAAACACGTCCAATGTTACTGGATTCCAGGCGAGCGCATGAAGACTTCCCAGGCGGGCGCCTCAAGGTGGAATAAGCATGGCCAATGTTACTAGACTCCAGGCGGGCGCCTGGCCCTTTCCCAGGCGGGCGCCTCACGTTGTCAATTGGTTTCCTAATGTCGTTTTTTTAATTCCGTTTTTACTGTGTTTGACTTTATAGTTTGGGGTTATTTTGGTAATTGGTTTAATATCTTGTCTTAGGGTTTGGGGAAGTATTTAAACACTTTTAGGGCTTGTTTAAACACGGTTTTGATCATTTTAATTCAAGGGTTTTTTCTCTTTTTCTGGTGGATTCCAGTTTATTGTGTTCTAGGGTTCATCGCTTGTGAACTCTTGTGATTAGTGCGCTAATCACGAATCTATCGCTTCCGTGCTGTGTCAGTTGGTATCAGAGCAGGCTTATCCTGTCTTTCTTCACTGATTCGTTATGGGGGATCAAGCAATAAAAGCAGATATCGATGGAATAACCAGCGCTATTGCTGCGTTGACGACACAGATTGCGGCGTTGGTGGCTCCTCAACAAGGTCAAGACGCTCGTACTAATCGAAACCGTGGTAGCGAGAGAGACAAGGAGATTGAACAGGGCTGACGCCCTAGGAGGATAGAAAATCGGGATGACGAGGATTCTAGTTCCAATTCCGATGATGAGGTTAATAGTGATGATGAGCCAGGTCAGGGAGGAAATCGACACCGCCAGGATTATAGGATTAAGGCTTATATTCCGTTATTCTATGGAACTATGGGTATTGAGGATTTTCTTGATTGGCAGAATGATGTTGATCGTTTTTTAGAGGTTATGGAGGTACCTACAAATAAACAGGTAAAGATGGTGGTGATCCGATTGAAGAGTACTGCTGCAGTTTGGTGGGAAAAAGCTTGTTGGTCAGAGGTGACGACAAGGAAAGGGGCATATTAAAACATGGAGGCGTATGAAGCATTTGATTTCAGAATGATTTTTATCGGCAGATTATGAACAGACTTTGTATAAACTGTATCTCAACTGTGTGCATCGTAAGAGAATGGTTGATGAATACACTACTGAGTTTTAGAGGTATACTGCGCGGGTTAGGGTTGAGGAGACCGAGGATCAGAGGATTGCTCGTTACGTTAATGGGTTGAAGGGTTCAATACAAGAAAAGATGGGTTTGCATCAGGTGTGGACTTTGACGGACGCTTCCACTCTATCTTTGAAAGCTGAACTCATGGAGAAGTCGAGTTCGAAAAATTTTACCCCTTTTCGCAGGTTTCCACAGCAGGGTAGTTCTGAAGCTGAATGTGCGCTCGCCCGAAAAATTAGAAAATGAAAAGGAGTCGCCACGCCGTTTTAAGAGGAAACATTGAAAACCTTTGTTTTAGAGAGAAAACATGAGTTCGGGGGTCAGGTTACGTGTTGGGAAGAACCGAGAGTTCACCCAACACGCCTCGTCCATAGACGAGTCTTTCAATCAAACACATCCAAGTAAATCCAAAGTGTGTGCAAATATCGATAATAAACGAAATGTGATAAACTGCATCTTATTAATTATGAAACGAGAAATTACATATTGTGAGCCCATTATTTAGGGAGGCCACATCCCTGATACAAACAAACTAAAACAGATTACAAAGGAAAAGAGTCACTGCAGATGGGTCATGTGTGTCGCATGACACATCGTACCAGTGACCACATGTGTCGCGTGACACAGGATCACTTGAGGACGAAGGTGTCGTGTGACACATATGAGCCTTCTGCATAAACCATACAATATGAATTCAGAAATTAACAGAAGCTATACAGATCTAATTAACAAGCTGAATTATGAACGAAAAAACATAAACAACCTCAAATCGACCCAGGGAGTGTGGATATGGGTAGATCCACACCCCCTTGGGGGCTCAAACACGAAATTCAGCCAAATCAATCAATATGAGCTCAATTACACAATATATGCAAGTTAAACTGAGAGATTGCGATTGGGATTCAGTAATTCAGATAGCTAGGATCTGATTACTGAATCCAAACAAAATAGAATTATGAAATTGCAAGGAATTAAATGAGAGAGAGAGAGAGAGAGAGAGAGAGAGAGAGGGTTAGGGAATTGTTACCCTTGTTGATTCCACGAATTCTATATCTAGTCAGATATAGAATCCTTCAATTCTTCGTTGTAGATTTCACAGCTCTGATCCAAGGGTTCCGATTGGTGTAGGTAGAGAATTGGGTTTGGATGAGAGGGATTAGGGGGTTGGAAAGGTAGGAGAGAGAGAGGTTTGGTGTTTGGGATGTTCGTCACAATGCTATTTTGGCAGAGTAACAGTAGGCTAGAATTGGGATTTATTTCAATGAGGGGAGGGTCTTATTTATAGAGGCTGCGGTTGGCTGCCTTAGTATGTCCTTGCGACCTTACGCGTCCACTTTCCATGCCTCAAGATGTCGCGTGACACAAGGTGGCTCAACCGCTTTTGGCGCCAAAAACCGGTTTACGGAACATTCCGGGAAAATACCCAAAAGGTCCAACGAGGTTTTATTCCCAAGGGGTCCTTTGGCATGAATGATGTACCAAAGGTACTTCCTTCGCGGGAAACTCATGGAACGTTTCCGGAAGTCTCGGGATAGGCCGGGAATTTACCAAAACGCCCCTTAATGCGGTTTTATTATATTAAAATGCATCGAAAAGGTTGCGAATTGGATTGGCGTACTTACGAGCCCTCGGCAACGTAACTTTTGGAAAAAGTGGGGTTGTCGATAAAATAAGACCCAATCTCAATGAGCGAGTGGGGTTAAGGTGAAGGGCTAGAAGGGTGAGAAGGGGAAAATTATGGGTGGACCTTTACGAGAAAGGATTCCTACGTATCCCTTTAAGAAGGGAATCAAGCCAAATCGTAGTTCGGAATTACCAATACTGACATACAAGCAAGAAAGGGGTAGAGATGTGTCTTCATACCTTTGTTGTGCTTACCTGTGACTTCTGTTGTGCTCCGCTTGAGAGGCTTTTCTTGGGTTTGGCTCTGCTTGAGAGGCTTTTCTTCTTGGTGGGCTCCGCTAGAGAGGCTTTTTCCTTTGGTTTGGCTCCGCTTGAGAGGCTTTTTCCTTTGTGTGCTCCGCTAGAGAGGCTTTTCTTCTTGGTGGGCTCCGCTAGAGAGGATTTTTCCTTTGTGTGCTCCGCTAGAGAGGCTTTTCTTTTTTTTTTTTGGGTTTGGCTCTGCTTGAGAGGCTTTTTTTCTTTGTGTGCTCCGCTAGAGAGGCTTTTCTTCTTTGTGGGCTCCGCTAGAGAGGCTTTTCTGGGTTTGGCTCTGCTTGAGAGGCTTTTCTTGGGTTTGGCTCTGCTTGAGAGGCTTTTCTTGGGTTTGGCTCTGCTTGAGAGGCTTTTCTTCTTGGTTTCTGGTATTGTCGAGCTCTTCTTGGGGCTGTCACAGATACGCATGCTTTTTGTTTTGTTCTTTCTTCTCCAGTTTGGTCGGAGGTCCAGTCGTCGAGACTCAATTGATTATTGTACCTGCGGGGGGAAAACAGAAACTCCAACGCGCTACACTTGAATAAGCCTATCTTGTTAGCAAAGATTACTATATGTTAGCTTGGTTTGCGTGAATGCATGCATTAGGAAAGCGAACGCAATTATTAGGTTAAAGATTGGCTTTGTCGGGTTTATGTATGGTGTTTTGGGATCATTTTAGGTAAGTGTGTATAGTAGGGGTCCTCTCCCGTATATTTTCAGGGGTATGTGTATGAGGGTAAGGGGTATATCGGCGACGGCGAGTCGGAAAATGCTGCAGGGTAATCACTGCGGGTTTTCCACCACATGCGCTATCAACCAAAGTATGTCGCCCGACATGTCGTGTCTGTTTGGCTTCTTACGTCGCACGACTTAGGGAGGCTCGTGACAGAACTCTTATCAAAATCGGTCCGAGCTCCATTCTGCGATCACTTTGTCTTCTTAGCGAGAGAAAACCCGGCGGCCCTTATTTGGCGGATAATCGATTTCTTTGGTCAAGACTAACGCTTTTTCTTTGCAATGGAACATTATAACCAAGAGATTGCTTTCGGGAGTGCCAATTTCATCGGGACTTCGTCGAAATTTGGGGATTTCATACGAGGCAACATAGAAGTATCATCGACAAGCGGTACAGTATGCCTTGCATTTGGTCCTTGAAAGATTGGAGGGTTGGTAGGATTTGCTTGAGTGCATCACTTACGGGATTACGAGTGTCATGCATTCTCTTTGTCATACAATTACGACCCCAACTATGGAAGACTTCGGGGCATTGACGAGGCTTGGGTAAGGCGGCCCCTTTGTAGCATTCCCACGGGACGGATCGGTTGGTTGAGGAGCAGGTATCGACTTTTTATCTCTGCTGCGAATCGGGTATTGCCTATGATTGGGTGATGGGTCCATAGAATTTGACTCGAGATGGTTAGGTTGCGCTGTCCCGTCTGATACGTTTGACCTTTCTACCGCTCTGGATATGTTCATGCTTGTTCACACTTTGTCGGCTTACTATTTACTGCGGGTATGTCGGGAGTCTGCTCAAGCACTTTGTTGGAGATTGTTAGGCAAATGAGAGGTGATCGGGGTATAGATTCTCGTCAAATTTGTTACGGCCAAGGAGAGATGGATGTTGTACCCTTTCTTTGTTTAGAGACTTATCACGGTATTGGCGAGGCTAGCGGGGATCGAGACTTTATGGGAGCGAGCGGCCCCGGCTTGTTATCTCTGTGGTTCTCGAGAGGTTACACACGATCGGGCCATTACCGGAGGGTCGGACGGCAATGCCGTAGGTGACTCGGCCACGCGGGTGATGAGGGACGAGGTTGTTGATAGTTGGCATGTGAGGTTGTCACGGTACACGACCAGCGATGCGAGCTTTTGGATTCTGCTTGGAATATACGAGACCATGAGAGATATTCGGGATGGATCGGTAGTAGTCCGGTTGCACTGGTTTGCATGTATCCTCTTCTGCGTCCCATCATTGGTGAGCGGAACGGTATAGGTATCCTCGGCGAGATCATACGAGCCTTGAGGAGAGGCGGTGGCCCGATCATTCCGATGTCCATGACCGAGCCCCGGGCTATACGGTTTTCGGCGGATCTTTTACGGAGGGCTTTCTTCCCACTCGTGTGCTCCTTCGGCGATCTAGAGGATTTACATTTCGACCACGAGTATACGGATTGGTATGAGGAGCATCGGGGTTACGTGCGATTAGCTATAGAGGCTCGCCGCGGGAATACTTGGGAGCGAGACTCTGTCCGGCGAAATCTCGAGAGATATAGAGGCACGAGGAAACCCGAGACAATGTCACCGGCAATGCTGGCGACGATTATGAGAGGCAAGAGATCCGGAGAGCTGCTTTAAGGGATGATCCAGAGATGAGAGCTCGCGAGAGAGGCGTTGCGGCAAGCGAGGATTGCTAGGGCGCCTTGAGAGAGGCTGGTGCGATTGAACCGCCGGCGCGAGTTATTCTGAATTGGGACGGGCTCAAACCGACTTGTTTGACATTCCTAAGCCAAAGACCTCCGGGGACCGAGAAAGAGGAAGGATAGAGGAGCAAATTCGGGAGCGGGGAGCAGTATCTAGACACATATTTTTTTTACTTCGAGAGTTTTGAGACTCTTTTGCTTTATGTCTTGAGAGTAGGAATTATACGTATGGCCAGTACCCTTTGATTACTTAATGCGAGACGAGAATAGATGTTATCAATGTTTTCTTTTATTCGCAACATCTTTTGAGTCAAAAGTAGGCCGTGCTTGAACTCATCAAAAAGAATATTAACTCAAAATGATCCTTTGAAAAGCCTTGGGATTTGTAATCAAAACGCATTTTGGTAAAAAGAGATTTTGCGGCAATTTTAGACCGAACCACAAGTGGTTGCCTACGTTCCCCTTTTGTAAGAGAACTAAGGGGCTCGGGTCTCCGTAGTTCGACTCAATTGACTTTAGTGTTTAAGAAAGGGGAAGATAGAAGGGAAATGGTGCAACCACATTTTTACCTAGACCGCCCTCTTTTGGGTTTTCGGTCTAGTTGGGTATATTCTTTAGCACCGAGCGCGTCCCTTATTTTTGCATGGACTGCCTTTTGAGAGGTTTTCGAGTCTCATGCAGGACAATTTTGTTGCGCCTTTATTTATTCATTTTTTTTTATTATTATTTTTATTATATTATTTTTTTAGAGGGAGAAAGACTCGATCATACAAAATACCTCCGCAACTTGTCGCCGTTGACGGGGTGCGAAATGGGTTGCCATCCAAGTCGGCAGTGCATAGCTCCTCGGAGAATACTTTCTTTACCGAGGCAGTCCGACCCAAATGGGTGCCCACTTGCCCAACGCCTTTGCTTTGATTTGAGGGCTTCATTTTAAGAACCGGATCACCGACTTTGATATCCACAGGTTTCACTTTCTTATTGAAGGCACGGGCCATTCTTCTACAGTATGCCCTGTTATGCTCCATGGCTTTTAGTACGCGTTCATCTAGCGAGCCAACTCATTATATCGACTTTGGAGCCATTCGATCTCGTTCACCTCGTTTTCGAGTAAGACCACTGAGGGAAGGAATTTCTAACTCAATGGGCATGACGGCCTCCATTCCGTAAGTCGAGCATATGGGGTTGCACCCGTGGCGGTTCGGATCGAAGTGCGATAGCCCCACAATGCTAAGTGCAACTTTTACGGCCAATCTCGTCCTCGCTCGGCCATCTTCCTTATGATCCTTTCCATGTTCTTATTGGCGGCTTCAACGGCGCCGTTTGTACGTGGCTGTACGGTGAAGATTTGTGGCGCTTGACTCTGTATTCGGTGAGCAACCGATCGGTTTCTCCCTCGAAATGAGTGCCATTGTCGAGAAATAATCTCGTTCGGGACCCCATAGCGGCGGAAGATCTGTTCTTTTATGAATCGGGCAACCTTCTTGGCGGTGAGCACTTTATAAGATGCGGCTTCTACCCATTTCGTGAAGTAATCCACGGCCACTAGTAAAAATGCATGCCCATTGCTCCCGGGCGGAGAAATCTTCCCAATGACATCAATACCCCATGTTGCGAAGGGCCACGGAGTTGTCATACGGTATAAGTCGTGAGGCGGGATGTGGTTCGAGATTGGAAAATCTTTGGCACTTGTCACGAGTCCGCACGAAATGGATGCAATCTGTCTCCATAGTGATCCGAAGTAACCCAACTGATGATGCTATGCATGAGGGATCGAGCGTTCATATGAGGTCCGCGAGCACCGTTGTGAACGTCTTCCATTACTCTTTGAGCCTTTTCTTTGCGATGCGAGTAGGAGCGGACAACCATCTCTTTTCTTCCATAATTCATTGCCGAGTATGACATATTGCGGCCGGTCTCTTTAGGGCTGCAAGCTTTTGGCATGTACTCTTTTTGAATCTCCTTCTTGATCCACGGGAAAGGATGCTTCCCCATACTTGAGGTATTGAAAGATCGGATTGTGCCACGGTTCAGACGGCCTCGATCTCAATCTCACAACAATATGCGGGATTTTCTCTTCTGCCGACCTTGAAAGGCTTGATTAATTTTCCCTTACAGGATTTCCATCAAAGAGGCTAAGGTAGCCGAGCATCTGCGAATCTGTTCTTGTCCGCGGTAAGAATTGGAATGATACCTCCTTGAATTGGCCGACAAGTTCTGCGATGTAAGCATGGTACTTATGGAGACATGGGTCTATAATTTTCCATTTGTTGGCGGCCTGGTTGATTATCAATTGGGAATCCCCGAACACTTCCAATTCTTCCACATGTCGTTCAAGGGCGGCTTCTAGACCGGCTATGCAAGCTTCGTACTCAGTTTGCATTGTTGGTGACCGAGAAATTCAACTTGATTGCTATGGGAGTATGCACATCGTTCGGGTCTATCAAGACCATTCCAATGCCATTTCCTTTCTTGTTAGCTGCTCCATCAAAGAATAAGCGCCACTTGTTTCCGCTTTCTATAGCGAGGATCCCTTCATCACGGAAGCTGGAGGTCCGGCCCTTGATCTTACATCTTGGGGAATTCAGCCAACCGGTCTACAAATGCTGCCCTTTGATCGATTTGCGAATCACATATTTGATGTCGAATTACGCCAGGAAGAAAGTCCATTTCGCCAACCTGGTGGAGATGTTTCCTCTATCACCTTGGAATAGATATCTGATCGGATCCATCTTGGAGACTAAGTGTACGGTGTGGGACGGCATATAGTGTTTTAGCTTTCCAACTACCCATACCAAAGGCTGCGCAAGTCTTCTCGAGGCGAGTAATTCACTTCACTCCCTTGGAATTTACGGGCGACGAAATAGATGGCATTCTCAATCTTTGAATCCTTCTTTTCTTGTGCTAGCATAGCCCCGATGGCGTGTCAGTGGCATCGAGATATAGAAGTAAAGGCTTGTCTCCATGAGGTGGGCGAGAGAATGGGAGGATTGACGAGGTAGGCTTTGATCCTTTCAAAAGCTAGGCGGCATTCCTCGTTCCGAGACCACTTCTGATTCTTCTTTAGAAGCTTGAAGATCGGCTCACATATGGTGGTCAATTGGTTGGCGAACCTGCGATGTATTGCGGGCGACCCATGAATCCTTTTACTTCGAGAGACGGTTACGGCGGCTTCATTTCAATAATTGCCTTAACTTTCACAGGATCTATTTCAATGCCGCGCTCGGTGACCATGTATCCCAGAACTTTACCTCGAATAACCCCAAATGTACACTTGGCCGGGTTCGGTCTCATGGAGTGTTCTCGGAGTACATTAAAGAATTTCCTCAAATCAATGAAATGCTTTGTCCGTCGATCCTTTCGAATGAATAATCATGTCATCCACATACACTTCAATCTCCCGGTGGATCATGTCGTGGAAAAGGGTAGTGGCTGCTCTACGATAGGTAGCCCGGCATTCTTGAAGCCAAATGGCATTCTTGTGTAACAATAAGTACCCCATGGAGTTGTAAATGCCGTCTTGTCTTGATCCTCTTGACCATCTTAATCTGGTTGTAACCCGCAAAACCATCAACGAAAGATTTGACCTCGAAGTTCGCGGTTGCATCCACTAGCATGTCAATGTTGGGCAAAGGGAAGTCATCTTTAGGACTAGCCTTATTGAGGTCTCGGAAATCTACGCGAGACTCGAAACTTTCCATTTGCTTTGGTGGCTGTTACGATGTTCGCCAACCAGTCGGATATTCAATTACTTTGATGAAGCCTACCCGTAGGAGCTTTTCAATTTCTTCTTTCACTTGTAAGGACCATTCGGGTTTTATCCGCCTCAATTTCTGCTTGACCGGCTTGATTTACGGGTCCAAAGGTATTCGGTGTTCCACAATAGAAGCATCCGGCCCGGCATATCTTTGTAGGACCAAGCGAACACATCCACAAATTC
This sequence comes from Adenophora triphylla var. japonica, assembly GCA_022495995.1. Classification (NCBI taxonomy): domain Eukaryota; kingdom Viridiplantae; phylum Streptophyta; class Magnoliopsida; order Asterales; family Campanulaceae; genus Adenophora; species Adenophora triphylla. The sequence continues at coordinate 171,467 of JAFEMH010003980.1, forward strand.
CTTGAGCAATTCAATCAAAGTAACCCGCTCTTCTCAGGAGAAGAAGCTACCAATCTGCGTTTCTTTGGGTTCTTCGGCTACATTCCCAAGTTCATTGTTGTTAATACCTCGTCGGCTTGGGCCCGGCTTTCCTTTTGCTCACAAGTCTGGTTTGAATCTTTTTCTAAAAATTGTTCATCGATTAAGTCTGCATTATCTTCAATTGAATTAGGCTCAATTATTTTTAAATCTTGCTGATTGTTTTTCGTTAAGCATTCAATTGTTAAATTGGCAATCACGGGGTACTCGAAAGATCAACCACTTTATTTAAAGCAAAGGGAAATACGGTGTTTACACCTCGAAGACGGTCTTCGATCGTGAGGACATCGGACGGTCGAGAAGACTCAAACTCTATGACAAGAGACTCGGGAGGCTGACTCAAGACACGGGGGTGAATTTAGACTTGGAAGGACAAGGACGGGGTTTGAGCCCTAGCTTTTCAATCATAGTCTCTTTGTCGGCGGCCGGTCCACAGGAACGAAGTCCGGTTACGCAACGGTCCTTCTGCGGCGAGTCTCGGCTTGACTATCTCCACATTAGATTCCTTCCCGAATTCTAGCATAGCTATCACTTCAGCATCGAGAGGAAAGTCAATCGGATCAATCGACTCCTTAGCACCATCTCTCATTTACGCAAGACGTACCGCTCACGAGAGTTCGACGGCCCTGTTCTTCAAACAAATCTTCTAACTCTCCATCAATATCTGCGGGGTCGGCACCGCGAATTTTACATATTGTGGGTTCATCCAAGGCAAGCTTTTCAAAGCGATTCTCACATTCGGGTCCCCGAAGTGGTAGTTGCTCTCGTAGGTGGCGGTCACACCTTGTCTTTTGGGCAAATTATCAAATATTTCTTTCATCGGATTACGGCTATTGGCGAACCTCTGGATCATCTTCATTCTTTCTCCCTTTGGAATAAGCTTCGGCTCGGGACAAACAAACATATCTCCATCCTCTCGACAAAGTGCTTATTCGGAGACCAAGCTGTATGGGCGCATTTCGAGGCCTCTTGTACTTTCTACCGGCTGCAGAGGTCATCTTCTCTTTGAAAGCCTCGGTTTTGTCATACACCTTATCTTCCTTAGTCACGGCATACCCCAGACCTTGCCTATTTCTCTTGGGCTGTGGCAACACAAGCCTACACGGTCCACTGTTGGCGTTTTCCCGGCCCAGACCGGGGATATAGCTCATACCTCTTAGCATTTTCAACACGGGAGGAATCTTGTCGAAGATGTCGTCAAGTCTATAGTACGAGACTTGCCCCTTAGGTTTCTCGATTGTGAATCCGCCGAGCATCGGATTTTCTTGGTCAAGCTTGATCTCCATTGCGGTAAGGTATTTGCGCTGGTTTCTCCAATTGTAACACTATCACCATAGATGGTTGTCGGCACTCCCTCTTGTACAAACTTTAAGCATTGGTGAAGCGTAGAAGCTACGGCTCCAATCTCGTGGATCCATGGTCTACCCAATAATGCGAGAACGTAACAGGAATGTCTATAACACGAAACTCCACCATCATTTCCTTGCCCCCAAACATCAGATTAAGGAGACTATCCCTAACACTTTGCCAGGATGTTGAATCATAAGCCTTTATGGTGCGGTTAGAGGGTTTGAGGTTACGCGCGTTGATGTCCAACATACTCATCATTTTGGCGGGGAGCACATTCATGGGCGATCCATTATCTATCAACACATGGGGAATCAATCGTCCCTCCCGAGGCACCGTAATGTGTAAGGATTCGTTATGTTTCGCACCATGCGGGCAAGTCAAGTTACTGAAAGTAATGATATTCCCATCTTGAGCCGTTCCAATCAGCGACATGCTTCATACGGGGTAGCGTTGACGGATACCTTTGTCTTGGATAAGGCTTCTTCCGGCTTTAATTTGTGAGGGTAGGAGGATGTAAGTAAGGACCACAAAGAAATATCGGCTTGCGTTCTTTTCAAGCTGCGTCGATGCTCGGGTCTTCTGAACTTCTTCGTCTAGCTTTGTGAGGATTACGAGAGGGCGAGGTTAGAGCACATGGCTGCTTTCCCTTTTCCGGATGGATCTGGATTACTTACTCCAACATTCTTCTGAGCGCGTCAATAAATTAACTTCTTGTTGGTCGTCAACCACGAACTCTTTGCTAGCCTCCTTGAGTTACGATAATGTTAGCGGGACGAGTGATTGCGGTATGGCCAAGCCGCTTGTCGTATCTCATTAATGGTCAAAGGTGTTTCCCAACTAGCCGCTATTCGAGCTCCTCCAAGGAGATTGGGGATTCTCTAGGAGTCATTGAAGATATAGCATTAACAATCGGGCGCTCTTCGTAATCATCAAGTTCAACAATATTTATTCACATCATGTAAATCATCGAGATACGTAACATAACGAAGTCATCTTTCATTTCATCGGAACGGGAAATTACATCGGTTTCGACCCCATTACATCCATTGCTATCATCCCCAACTACGGGTTCCCCAAATTCTAATACATTAACAAAATAATCATTCTCAAAGTCAATAAGGTTCACATTCTTTGTTCGGCGAGAGGATTGTTGACAATATTCGGGCGAGGAGATTTCTCTATCTTCTTGTCGTCCACTAAACCCTGGATTATCTTCTTGAGAGTCAAACGGGAGTTCGTAGTGTGCCACTGAAATTGGTGGAAACGGCAATACTTGCTAGCATCCATGTGAGGATTAGGGCGAGCGGGGTGTAGTTCTCCAATGGCTTTATCATGCCGGTTCGTAGCAAACCGTTAAAAACTTCCTCCGTTGACATACCCAAATCATCAAACCTCGGTTGTGGCTTAAAGGGAAGCCTCATCACATTACGCATGTTGTTACCTCCCTTTTGAAGATTATTGATACTATTTTCCTTTGGCCGGTTCTCTTCCTCTCGGCGCCATTCTTTGAGACGAGGATTGGATGCCCGATATCGGTAACTTCCACCACTTGTTGTTGTTAGTGGTGTTTGCACTTGGAGTTTGGTTAAACAACTTATTCTCACTCCTTGCTCCCATCCCCACCATCTCTCGCAGATCTATGTACCATCCTTTCCCAATGGCTTCTCTAAGTGCTGGCTTAACACATGATAGAAAGATGTCCTTCTGGTCTTGGAGGGGGATTGGCTCCGATAACTCGTTGAGCTTAGCATTCCAACGCTTGTAGAATTACGTGATTGACTCATCCGACTTGAATTGTCCCCACTAGATCATCCCGCGTGGTACGCCACTCTAAATTACCCTTGTACTTCTCCGGGAAGGCTTACGTTATACGGCTCCAAGTAGTACGGCATTCTTGCTTCAAAGCTAAAAACCATGTAAGTGCCGATCCTTTCAAAGTTAGGTGGAAGTGGGAAGCCATGAATTCGGGAGTGCACCCCATTGCCCCCATTGTCATCACATAAGTGTCTACATGCATCTTTGGACAGGCGGTACCATCAAAATCTAGCTTGGGCATCTTAAACTTGTGCGGCAAAGGTGTCACTTGGGCGGGATCCACGACTTTAAGACCACTAGAACCCACGGTTAATCTGTCAATCTGTTGTTGCATTTGTTTGACAAAGCGGCTACTTACGGTGCCAAACTTGAAGTCGAGGAATTGCGGGAGCCACCGTTGACAACGGTATTGGGAAATCGGGAATTAGGTCCCATGGGCAAAGCGGTTGGTGGAAGACCAAAAGTACTAGGAATTCCAATATTCTGTCCAACAAGCTAATCGAGCTCGGAATCTTGTTCCCATACATATCATAACCGTTGAATTGCCTAGAGATTACAGGAGTTGTATTGCGCCGGCGACTTTTGTACTTGACTCAAAAGAAGATAATCCTGAGCTAACACACGGAGGCGAGTAAGGGGTGGAACCATAAATATGCCGAGTAAGGGTGGAACATACGCTTTGGTTGAGAAAAGCTATCTTGAGTGCAGGCTATATTGGTACCTTGAGACAACGTCTGAACTATCGATTTCTGAGCCGGTGCGACCATTCTGCTGAACACCATCTTGAACACCACGATAACCATCCGGATACACAGCATCTTGAAATTTGGGAAAAATTTGGTTGGCGAGGTCCATGTTGAAAGCTGTAGTCTTTGGAGCATTAGGAGTTGGGGAAGCGGTGAGATCAAAGAAATTTGTGGGCCGACCGTCATTTCTGGCGACACCTTGCTTTGGATAACCTGGCCATACCCTTGAGAAGACGGGGAATGAGTCTTCCTTGGTCACTTGCTACCATTCTGTAGAAGCTACTTGATCGAGAATGCTTTGAACGTAATTCATGGGGAGGCATCGTATTGTAGCTAGGCTGGTTTGGTGAGCGGTGAAGCGGATCCGATTTCGTTGTGGCTATCTTCCGTAATCTCTTCATAGGAACCATCCTCCCGACGAAGTACCGCAATCCCTTTGGCTCTCATAGCTTCTACTAATCGATTGTGAGCTTCTTCTTCACGAGACTTGGCATTTTGAACTAAGAGACAAGCCTCACGCTCCCGAGCTAGAGCGACTTCCAGCATCACCCTCAATTCTTCTGTAGTCATCTCATTCAAACTTGTCTGACCCACTGTCACTGAGCCTCCAACGGGCGAGCGTAAAAAACATCTCCATTGCCGGCCATTTCGATTCTAAACCAACCGACACCTTTGCTTGTACACGGATTAAACGACCTCCCGAAACAGATGAGCGGACCCAACTCGCCGTAGCTGCAGGTGTAGAGAGGGGTTTATAAGGTGCTTGAAAGGAAAAAAAAATTTTTTTTTACGGGAGAGGGAAAGAAACGGGACAGACTCACGCAAACACAAATTTATTTATGTTCAAGTATAAATCAGTATTTTAAATCCTAAATACAGTTGGGAAAGGATAAGCCTTTATTCATGCTAACTATGCCTCGGGGGAACCTAGTGAGCGGCGTTCGAATTACATCAAATGTCTTGTTTTGAAACATATAATAGGTAATGATACCCAACCAAACCCTAACATCTTTATGGAACGAAGAGGTTCGTCCAAATTTCTAAAGAAATTTGGGCAGCATAACGGGTCTTTTCGAAGAATTTCGAAGAAAAATCCGGCATGACCTCTCGTCGGTACATGTTGGCAATGCGGCATGACCTCTCGTTTAGAACACGCCACGAGAGTGACATGTTCCCACGTGAAATCAGGTTGCATTTGGCAACATGCCCACAAGGTATGAGGTTTTGGGAGAAGGTATAAGAATCTATGATATTTTTCAAAAATAATTCATTTTTGTTGTAATGAAAACATCGTATCAAAAACCAACCGTGGGTAAGGTTTAGTGTGGTGCCACCTATAACGCACTAGGGGTTTAGGTTTGATTTCAGGCGCTCAAGCGTGGCGGAATTTCATGGCCGTCTGCGATGCCGTCAATCGCACCCGAGGGTTCTAAATCTAAGTGATGTAGTGTGCGGATGACTAATTCGTTTATTTGCAAAAAACAAGATTTTTTATTATTTTTTTTTTTTTATTTTTATTTGTTTTTTTAAGAAGAACACACACACCCTCACACAAGGTAAACAGGGAACAATAACCAAATGAGTCACGCTTTGGTCCAAGGGTGCCCTCAAACCCGGTGTTCGATGACTGTTCGGTGGCCACCTCTTGTCGCGTGACACGGGACAACCAGAGACAAAGGTGTCGCACGACTCGGGTGGTCACCGAACCGGCGGCTCCTCAAATCATCAAATCAGCCCCTGCTTTACCATATCAAGAGCAACACAGAGATACCAATGCACAACAAATGACCACAAGCACAAAGGGCTCACAAGTTCCATAATCAACAAAATGTAGGTATCACAAATGATTATCGAATAATGTACACAACATGGATGCCTTGGATGTTTTTTGACTAAACGAAAGCTTGACCCACTTAACACTTGAAAAACAGGTTTTCAAGTGAAGTCCCCAGCGGAGTCGCCACTGAATGTGCGCTCGCCCGAAAAATTAGAAAATGAAAAGGAGTCGCCACGCCGTTTTAAGAGGAAACATTGAAAACCTTTGTTTTAGAGAGAAAATATGAGTTCGGGGGTCAGGTTACGTGTTGGGAAGAACCGAGAGTTCACCCAACACGCCTCGTCCATAGACGAGTCTTTCAATCAAACACATCCAAGTAAATCCAAAGTATGTGCAAATATCGATAATAAACGAAATGTGATAAACTGCATCTTATTAATTATGAAACGAGAAATTACATATTGTGAGCCCATTATTTAGGGAGGCCACATCCCTGATACAAACAAACTAAAACAGATTACAAAGGAAAAGAGTCACTGCAGATGGGTCATGTGTGTCGCATGACACATCGTACCAGTGACCACATGTGTCGCGTGACACAGGATCACTTGAGGACGAAGGTGTCGCGTGACACATATGAGCCTTCTGCAGAAACCTTACAATATGAATTCAGAAATTAACAGAAGCTATACAGATCTAATTAACAAGCTGAATTATGAACGAAAAAACATAAACAACCTCAAATCGACCCAGGGAGTGTGGATATGGGTAGATCCACACCCCCTTGGGGGCTCAAACACCAAATTCAACCAAATCAATCAATATGAGCTCAATTACACAATATATGCAAGTTAAACAGAGAGATTGCGATTGGGATTCAGTAATTCAGATAGCTAGGATCTGATTACTGAATCCAAACAAAATAGAATTATGAAATTGCAAGGAATTAAATGAGAGAGAGAGAGAGAGAGAGAGAGAGAGGGTTAGGGAATTGTTACCCTTGTTGATTCCACGAATTCTATATCTAGTCAGATATAGAATCCTTCAATTCTTCGTTGTAGATTTCACAGCTCTGATCCAAGGGTTCCGATTGGTGTAGGTAGAGAATTGGGTTTGGATGAGAGGGATTAGGGGGTTGGAAAGGTAGGAGAGAGAGAGGTTTGGTGTTTGGGATGTTCGTCACAATGCTATTTTGGCAGAGTAACAGTAGGCTAGAATTGGGATTTATTTCAATGAGGGGGAGGGTCTTATTTATAGGCTGCAGTTGGCTGCCTTAGTATGTCGCACGACCTTACGCGTCCACTTTCCATGCCTCAAGATGTCGCGTGACACAAGGTGGCTCAACCGCTTTTGGCGCCAAAAACCGGTTTACGGAACATTCGGGAAAATACCCAAAAGGTCCAACAGGTTTTATTCCCAAGGGGTCCTTTGGCATGAATGATGTACCAAAAGGTACTTCCTTCGCGGGAAACTCATGGAACGTTTCCGGAAGTCTCGGGATAGGCCGGGAATTTACCAAAACGCCCCTTAATGCAGTTTTATTATATTAAAATGCATCGAAAAGGTTGCGAATTGGATTGGCGTACTTACAGAAGCAGTAGCCAAAAAAGACCCAACTCCGCAGGCCAAGAGTACAGTCAGTGCTAGTAGTAGCGCAGGGAACAAGGCTCCGGCACAGAAAATAGCAAATCCGTACACCAAGCCAACATGGGATAAGTGTTTTCGTTGTCAGGGACATGGTCACAGGTTAAACGTTTGCCCCACCCGGAGAACTGCTACAGTTTTGCATGAGTACGAAGAGGAAGAACCCGAAGTTAATGAGTATCAAGGGGTCAAATTTGCTGAAGAGGAGTCTGATAAGAGGGTAGGGTGTATGCTTCAACAAATACTGCTTTTTTCCAAAGACGAGGGCCAGCAGAAGAATCTATTGAGAGCACACTGTTCTGTTAAGAACAAGGTATGTAATATGATTATTGATAATGGTTGCATTGAAAATCTTGTTTCACTGAAATTGGTTGAATTTCTAGGTTTAAAGACTGAACCTCATGATAATTCTTATAGTTTGGGATGGGTGAATAAAGGTTTGGAACTACGAGTAACACGAACTTGCAGGGTCCCTATTTCCATTGGCAAGCATTATAAGGAGGAGGTCATTTGTGACGTCCTGAGTATGGATGTATGTCACATATTACTTGGTCGCCCATGGCAGTATGATCATGATATTACTTATCGAGGTAGGGATAATGTATTTTTGTTCACATGGAATAACCATAAAATTATTGTAGCTCCTGTATTGCGTTTTGAGAAACAGGTTGATAAGGAGAAGCCGGTCGTGATGCTGATACAGAATGAGAAAGATCTAACAATAGCTATTGCAGAAGCCGAGTACTTTTGTCCGATAGTGGTTAAAGGGATGTTGGGTTCTGTTAGTGTGGAGATCGTGTTGCCGAGGGACATTGAAGAACTTCTTTCAGGGTTTCAGGAGTTGCTTTCTGATGAGTTACCTAACGAGCTTCCTCCTATGAGGGACATTCAGCATCAGATTGACTTGATTCCGGGAGCTAGTTTGCCAAACCTCCCACATTATCGCATGAGCCCCAAGGAGAATGAGATACTTAGGGAGCAGATTGAAGACTTGTTGCGGAAGGGGTTCATTAGGGAGAGTATGAGTCTGTGTGCAGTACTAGTACTTCTTGTGCCAAAGAAGGAAAATCAGTGGCGTATGTGTGTTGACAGCAGGGCCATCAACAAGATCACCATCAAGTACAGATTCCTTATCCCTCGTTTGGAGGACATGCTTGATGAATTATCAGGTTCTAAGGTGTTTACGATGTTGTATTTGCACAGTGGGTACCATCAAATTCGGATCAGACCTAGGGATGAGTGGAAGACAGCTTTTAAGAGCAAGGATGGTCTTTATGAGTGGCTAGTCATGCCATTTGGGTTATCTAATGCCCCTAGTACCTTCATGAGGTTGATGAAACAGGTATTCCGACCTTTTATTGGCTCTTTTATAGTAGTTTACTTTGATGATATCCTGATTTATAGTAAAGATAGAACTGCGCATTTGGAACATCTTAGACAAGTGTTGCAGGTTTTGAAAGATAATCAGTTGTATATCAATCTTAAGAAGTGTATATTCTGCACCAACAAGTTACTTTTTCTGGGATTTGTTGTTGGTGAGGATGGGATTCAAGTTGATGAAGAGAAGGTGAGGGCGATAAGGGATTGGCCGGTCCCACAATCAGTCACGGAAGTGTGCAGTTTCCATGGCTTGGCTACTTTTTACAGAAGATTTGTGCGTGATTTTTGCACTATTACTGCACCTATTACCGAATGCCTGAAGAAGGGGAAATTTCAGTGGGGAGTTGAGCGAGGTCAGAATTTTGCCCTCATCAAGGAAAAGCTTTGCACCGCTGAAATTACCCGGGATACCCCGAATATTCTTTAACTGTTGTGTTTGTGTGTGTATGTGCTTTTAAAAATGCATGTTGTGTCGGATGTCTACATTGTACACTGCTTTATTGAAATGCATTGAAATAGTGTAGGAAGGAAGCCTTACCAATGTTGGTTCGTGTCTGTCTTCCACAGGGGAATAGTGTTTGAGGTCGGAATAGTGTTCCGGTACGGACCGGGATTGCTTCTGAAAAGGGGGGTCGGTTGTCTGCGGACAGAGTTTCGGCGTGCGTTGGGATCGCAGGGATCACTCGAGCAGAGGTTCGGCGTGTGTTGGAATCGTCGGTTGGATTCGGGCAGAGGTTCGGCGTGCATTGGAATTGTCGATTGGATTCGGGCAGAGGTTCGGCGTGGTTTGGGATTGCCGGTTTGACTCGGAAAGAGCTGGGACGCCTCGGGAAAGACCAGGCAAGGCCTCGGAGTACCACGAGGGGCCTCAGAGTACCTCGAGAGTGCCTCGGGGCAGCGCGGGAGCGTCGCGGGAGCGCTCGAGGGGGCTTCGGAGCACTGCGAGGGGGTTCAGAAGGCCTCGGAAGGATCCGAAAGGGGCCGAGAGTGCCCCGAAGGGTCTTAGAGGGGAGCCTGAAGGCTGGGGGGAGATGATAGAAGAGGGAATTATGTGCCAGAGGTCTTTGAGACTGCGTTTGTGAGTCTGTGGTGTTTCCTGTATACTTGGAGGAGGGTGATCCAGATTGGGGTACTTACAGAAGCCCCTCGACGACGTCACTTACGGAGGAAGTGGGGTCGTCGATAAGATAAGGGTCCTAATCTGGATCGCGTGCTGAGAGAGGAAGTGACCGTGTAGGTCGGCGGGAGGACGTGGCGGTGTCCTGTTGTGTGACCGTTTAGGTCAATTGGCTGGACCCTCTGATAGGATTCCTACGTATCCCTGGCGGAAATCAAGCCTGATCGTAGTTCGTGTGTGGGGTGAGTGTTGTTGTACACGAGGACGTGAGAGGTCCTCTGACTGAAACTCTGTGCGTGGACGTGGTGGTGTCCTGTGGGTGACCGCATAGGTCGGTGGTAAGGATGTGGTGGCGTCCTAGGTAACCGCAGAGGTCGATGGTAAGGACGTGGAGGCGTCCTGGGTGACCGTATAGGTCGGTGGCTGGACCCTGTGATAGGATTCCTACGTATCCCTGGCGGGAATCAAGCCTGGTCGTAGTTCAGAGGTCGTGAAATTGTGAGTGTATGCGGGCGTGGTGGTGCCCTGAAGTGTCGTGTGACCGCCGAGGTCAGTGGTAAGGACGTGGTGGCGTCCAGGGTGTGCAATCTTACTAGAAGATGGGTAATCTTACGAGAAGATGGTTAATCTTACGAGAAGATGGTTTGTGACCGCCGAGGTCGATTGTGAGGACGTGGTGGCGTCCTGAGATGGAAATTTTACGATCTTCTAAATTGGGTGGTTTAAGGCCTTCCGGGCCGAAGATAGTGATTTGGGAGGTTTATACGGTCTTCCGGACCGAGTGGTTTAAAGCCTTCTGGGCTGGAGATAGTAATGTGGGAGGTTTATACGGTCTTCCGGACCGAGTGGTTTAAAGCCTTCCGGGCTGAAGATAGTGATGTGGGAGGTTTATACGGTCTTCCGGACCGAGTGGTTTAAAGCCTTCCGGGCTGGAGATAGTGATTTGGCTAATTTATGCAGTCTCCCGGACTGAGTGGTTTAAAGCCTTCTAGGCTGGAGATAGTGATGTCATGTATGAGGACTTGAGTCATCTTTTGACTGCGGTTTGCCATGCGTGAGGACTTGAATCGTCTTCTGGCTGCGGGTGTGTCATGTATGAGGACTTGAATCGTCTTCTGACTGCGATTTGCCATGCGTGAGAACTTGAATCGTCTTCTGGTTGTGGGTGTTGTGAATGTGTGCCCCAAATTTTGTGTTTGTTGGATTCACGCGAGTTTGAAGACATCCGGTTTAATTTGAAAAACGGAGTCGCCACGCCATTTTGATTACCTCAAAACTTTGAAAAAAAGGTTTTATGGGTTCGGAGGTTAAGTTACCCCTTGGGAAGAACGGATCGTCGTTCACCCAAGGTGCCTTGCCGGAGCAAGTCTCCCAAGATCCCATTAATCGTGCTTGCTTGCGTGCTTTCTTGTGTGCATGTGTTTGAAAATAAGGGGTGGAAATGTCCCAAGTCGTCTTCCGGACGTACAAACCATTTGTTGGTTGTCGCTCGGGATTTCTTGGATTTTATGTATTCGGGATTATGATCCCTCCCTCATCTTGAACTTGTGATCATCGCATTTTTTGGACCTTGGGACTTGCGTGATCGAGAGAATGACTCTCTTTGTAGTCAAAGATGAGGTTCTTTAGAAAAGGAGGGTCCTTAGCCCATCAATCCTACACTTTAAGATGGTCGAGCTCGTATAGATGCTTCATACTCATCTTAAGTGATAATCGGAGATATAGGGTTCAAAGGTGTCCCTTTCTAAAGAGATTATGAAACCTTTATGGAAGGAACGATGTAAAGATAGGATCTTTTACATCGGTCTGTTTCGAGGTTACTAATGGGGGCATGGGGGAATGTATGTAAAAATGACATTTTTAATGAAATGATGACATTTTTGGGTTGCAAATGATGCATTTGATTCAAAGAAATGATCTTTATTGCAAATGATGCATAAAGATATGATTTTTATGCAAATGATGCATTTTTATGAAGAAATTGGAATTCATTATGCAAATGATGCATAAAGATTGCATTTTGAAAAGCATATGATGCTAGTTTATGGTAAAGACATGATCTTTAAGGCAAATGATGCTTGGAAAAGGGATTTTGAATGCAAAGGATGCATTTTGATTGAAAAGATTTGATTTTTATATGCAAAGGATGCATAAAGATGACATTTTTATTGGAAAATGGGGGTTTTAGGTGCAAAGGATGCACCTTTATGGGGAAAGACTACATTTTTATGACAAATGATGTCTAATGCATGCAAAAGGGGAAGGGGGAATATAAAGATATGATCTTTAATCTACCAAGTCCCAAGCAATATAAAGGCAATGCAATGAGCAATTTATAAAGCTATTAGGATGCGAGGTTAGGGCGTGCGAGGTTACCAATGGCTTCCTTCTTCTTTGGATGGAGCTAGGAGGAGAGGTTGATCTTGGATCTTCAAGGAGGAGGGAGGTAGCTTCTTGGCCTTCTTCTTCACCTTCTTGGACTTCCAGCAGCTTCTTGGGAGGATTTCTTCGTAATATGAGTAATTGATGCCTTTTGTGGATGATCAAAATGGGTAGAGGAGAGCTCTATTTATAGGCAGTCTGGAGAGAGCGAATGAAGCCGTGCGGCTAGGGACCGCGAGCTAATGCAGCCGTGCGGCATTATTCACAATGACTCAGCATTTCTAGAACCATGCAAGGTGGCAAATTCTAGAAACTTCTTCCTAATTAAGAAAAACGTCTTTCTTAATTAGGAAGGCTCCCTTTCAGCCCTTAATTAATTAAAAGCAGTTCCAGAATATTTCCGGAACACTAGGAAGGTCCGGGGAATTACCGGGAAACTTACCGAAATTGTCGGGAAATTTAACCGGAAGGCATGAGCCAGATTTGGGTACTTACAGAAGCCCCTCGGCAACGTCACTTGCAAGGCGAGTGGGGTTGTCGATAGAAAAGGATCCGATCTGGCGAATGCCGAGACGGATTGAGAGACCGAGGTGGTCGAGTGGCTGAACCTCTTATGAAAGGCTACCTACGTATCCCGGAGGAATCAAGCCAGGCCGTAGTTCGGAGTAGGATCCGCTGAGGAATGGAGAAGAGAAAACTGGTCTCTTGCTGGGGAAATAGAAGAGAAAATGACCTAGGAGGTCAAGCAATTGATCCTACTGGGGATATGCTAGAAGTGACCGAGGTGGTCGGATAACAAAGTCTCTTATGAGGGACTACTTCATCACTGAGGAGTGACGGAGGAACAGGGTGACCAAAGTGGTCGGATGGCTGGACCTTTTATAAAAGGCTACCTACGTATCCCGGAGGAATCAAGCCTTGATCGTAGTTCAAGCATCACTAGATAGTTAGGAACGATGTCTAGGATCCTTGAGGGTTTTGACAATTAATGGAGGCTGTCACCTGAGGAAACTAGAGCTTACGTCACTATCGAGGAGATAGAGGTAGCTAAAGTTGAGAGAAACTTGAGCGTACGTCACTATCTGGGATAGAGGTAGCTTAAGCTGGATGACGTTATTTCTTTATGACGGAAATAACGAAGACTAAAGCTTACGGCGCTATCTCTTTGCAGAGATAGAGGTAGCTAAAGCTAGAAGAACTTAAGTATACTTCACTATTCGTGATAGAGGTATCTTAAGTTAAGAAGAACTCGAGCATACGTCACTATCCGGGATAGAGGTAGCTTAAGTTTAGAGGAACTTGAGCATACGTCACTATTCGGGATAGAGGTAGCTTAAGTTTAGAGGAACTCGAGCATACGTCACTATTCGGGATAGAGGTAGCTTAAGTTAAGAGAACTTAGCATACGTCGCTATCCGGGATAGAGGTAAGCTCAGTTTAGAGTTTTGACAATTCGGAGGTTGTCACCTAGCATTATCCCGTTATAACGGAATTAACGGAAGTGACTGGGAATAAAGCTTAATTGCTTAAGAGATAAAGGATATCTTCTGAAAAAGATGTTATCTTAGTTAAAAGATAACGGGAATTGCATGCCCAAGTGGAAGGTCCAGTAAGGTGGATTGTAATTTTCTCGCTCGTAGAGAATGAGGCCGCCCGGCATGAGATGGAGAAAAAGGAGCCGTACGGCTAGAAGCCTGATTTTTCCAGATTATTTAAAATCAGATTTGAACGGGCCATTGGCATTGTGTTGCCGCCCAAGAACGCAGAGAGAGAGAGAGGAGGAAGAGAAATTTCGAATTCCTTCAATTTCCTTTGCTTCCTTTGATTTGAGATGGATCCGGAGGGCAATCCTATACCGAGGCAAGCAAGAAGAAATATCTCCGCGGCCGCTCGGAGGAGAAGAAAGGAGCTCGTGCGAACGAAAAGAAAGTATGACTTTCTTACGCCTCCGTCGGAGCTTTACCCGGGGAGAAGAGAGCACAAATCGACGAACCCGCGTCCGGTTGGGGTAAGCATTCCGTCGATTTTGATTGAATTTTGAATGACTTAGGGCTTGACCCGAACTTAGGAATTTTCTAGGATTTTCCTAGGATTTTTGAATGACTTTGAGGTATTGATGAATAACCTATGAGGTTAAGAACATGCAATGTGCAATTTGTTTGACAAAAATAATGGGAATGACCCACTTTTTTCTCGCAAATAATGTAAGAATGAAAAATTGTCTAAAGTGAGACGGATTTCTTGCATGTGCTAGAACTAGGTCAAAATTTTGAGAAAACATGATTTTGGAAGATGAAAAGGATTCATGCATGCCATTTTTGAAAGAATAATGCTTATGTGCAAAGAATTGTGAAAATTGTGGTTTTGTGCTTTAGGAAAGCAATGGGACTTGACATGACGCGTTTCAAGTGATGAAAGACGCTTCTTTTTTTTTGATGCAAATGATGCTAGAAAAACTTTTGTGAATGCTTTTCTTTTGAAAAATATGTGCACTTTTGTGAATATATGCATGCTTTTGAAAATGATGAATGATTGACACACTTCTTTGTTGTGCTTGTCTACAGGAGAACAAGTCTAGAGGACCATCAGAGATTGCAGTCAAGCTTTGGCAGAGGATGCCGGATTTCGAGAAGAATGGGGTGAATCCCAAGGATTTGGTTAGGGCTACCGGCCTGGATTCGTTTGTCGAGGCTATCGGCAGGGGTGTTCATATCACCTCTAAGAGCAAGGGCTTGATCCAGGCCCTTTCTGAGTTCTGGTGGGATAGCACCCATAGCTTCCATCTGAGCTGGGGAGAGCTGACAGGACTCCCGCCGATTTCACGCCTATTATCGGCCTACGCTCACCGGGAGGCCCGTGACTTGGAGAGACCACATTACTGCCGAGGAGTTTCAGAATTTGGTTGGATTTGAGTTGATTCCCAAGGGGCTGGGTATGGAGACACGGAATGTCGAGGTGGCAGTCCAGAACTGCATGCAGAACTTTGCTGCTAATGATGTGACCGCCCAGCAGCTGGCTAGATCTTTTGTGTGGTTGATGCTATCGGTCACCATTTTTGCTAATTCTGGGACACTGGCCATGACTTGTCTCCTTGATTCTTTGGTTGATGTGGATGGGATAGGGACGGTCTCTTGGGGAGAGGCCGGATTAGTGGAGTTGTATTTCTCCTTGGACATGTACACCAGAACAAGGTCAGCTTCGATGGACTCAAGCTTCTCATTTGCCCTTGAGGTAGTCTCTCTTTCTTTTCTCTTTTCTCTTTTCTGTCTTGAGACTTTTATGAGAGAGAGAATGACCTTTTTGATGTTTTGAACATGCAGGCCTGGTTCTGCGAGGTGATCGGGTTTTTTCCGTGGAACCAACAGAGCGATATCACCATCTTCCCTGCTATGGTTCGCTGGAGGGGAGATGCGAGAGATAAGTTCACGGGAAAGACCCGGATTACCTTCGATTACAAAATGGTGAAGCCGATCATCAACAGGGATGGGCCTGACGGAGTGGACTTCTACCCTTGGGGCAGGTATCCGGAGATTTTGCTGGGAGAGGCCATTGAGGCGACGAGGCAGAGGAGATGGCTCACTGGGCTGACATGTGATGTCATTTACTTGGGGGACCATTTCTCGAGGTAGCATGGCCATGTCCCTCCATTGGACGCCATTACTCCTCAAGATCCTCCAAAGACGGATGTCGCAGCCCTGTGGATTCGCTGTAGGATGAGATTGCTAGGTACTGTGCAGGCGTGGCCGCCGAGGAGTACTTTGACATGGGTACCCCCTACGCCGTGTTTGTGGAGCAATGACCGAGGACGCCACGTGGCTAGTGAAGCCGGCGGTCACTCAGGATATGGGGAGGATGAGCCTATCGACCCGCCGATCCCTCCCGCGCATCTGTCCTATGTGGTCCACGGAGTTCCGAGGAGGATGAGGATTCCTGTCCCCGACACTAGGGAGCCCCAAGATACCCCGCCGCCCGACAAAGACTGTAAGTATACTTTTAGGGTCTTTCCTTTTCAGCCTTTCTGCATTTTTCTCGCTTTTTTGCAATTTTGAGATTTTCGAGATTTTCTCGAGATTTTTCTCGAGATTTTTCACTTCTTTTCTCAGTTCCAGCTCGCACTTATGATAGGCCGATCGTGCATAATAGGGCCGGGAAGGACATGTGCCGGTCCCTTCGAGGAAGCCGGCTCGCGCTTCAAAGGCAAAGCGGATGCACAGAGCCCGGCGCAAGAGACGGCATGTCGGGGGCACGCCGTCTACCTCATCGGCCTCGGAGTACTCTTCCGCCATGCCTCGGGGCGGGACCCAACGCCGACATTCCGGGAGCAAACGGGCCGAGTACGGGCACGATAATGTCCATTTGTCTCGACGTGAGCGACTGTGAGGACTTGATGAGGGAGGCTAGCATTTACGAGCCGAGCAAACATGAGGAGGAGGAAGAATCGGAGGCCTAGGAGGTCTCTAGAATAGATTTGGAACAAAAACAAACAATGGATAAGATTTATGCACACTTTGTTTATTTTTTTGCTTTATTCTGGCGCCGATGGGGCGAAGACATTGTATTACTATTTTATTTACTTTTCTAATTTATGCTTTTTTAAATTTGCATATTATCTGAGCCTCGGGGCGGTTTTTTTGCTTGGAATTGGGGCTGAAACTGGGCCAAAATGATTTATAATGGTGTATAAATGCTTGAATGGCTTCTGGATATGTTTTTGTACAGGTTTTGGTTGAAAAAGTGGGGTGAAAACTCCCTTGGGTAGCAACTTTGGTTGCCGCAGAATTTTTTTTCTGCAGATGGCTAGTGTAGCCGTGCGGTTTTTTCCAGAGGGCAAATGAAGCCGTGCGGCTCACGCCTGTCTCGAACCGGTTATTTTCTCGAATAAAAGCAAGGCTTGGCCATTTCATTTCATTTTCAACTTAGACTTGTCCCAATTGTTCTCAGAGCACATTTTGGACCTAAAAGCACCATCTTTGGTCATTTTGCAATGGAGAAGCCCGTTAGATTGCAAAGGGGGAAGCGAGACCGTTTTTTGTCCGATCTTCAATCTTGGGTGAGACACAACTTCCAATCTCATAGGGGGCTGCTTGATTCTTCCTTCAAGATCAAGTCTTTATGGCATTTGAGGGATCTCCCGCCCGATTGGGACCTTTTGAGAGTCGCAAAGAAAGTTCTGGGACGTCCGGAGACATGTTTACTGCTTTTCTTATAACGATATTGTCCCGACGCATGAAGACTTCCGAGCCTTGATTGGGGGTCCCGAGATTGAGGCTATATCTATTCCGCTGGTCGGAGACGTGCCGGTGGCGGTAAAGCTTGCATCTTTTCTCGCATTCCTTTGGGGAGGCCGAGAGGATGATGGTAGCCCTGACAGATTGACCTTTCGATATCCCGGCAGGTGTGGGTCTCCAGATAGGGCTGCGACCACGGTGGCTATGGACGCATTTATCCTTTGCGTATTCTCTCGCTCCGTTCACCGCCGAGTCCGTGGGGATCTGTCATAGTGGTCTCTTGAACATGGTTAGAGACCGCAAGGCCGGGAAGGATATTGTCCCGCCGGGTTTTGGGAGAGACATTGAATGGGATTGACAGATGGCTCGGGAGACCATTTCATGAGATCCGGAGTCCTACTGTGCCGACCTTATGGCCGCAGGAGAGGCTCGGGCTTTGCTGTGGGCTTTGCCGAATCAGTGCCCTTGGGTGATTTCTGAGAGGTGCACCGAGGCAACAGACTGCAGTAGCCGGAGCCGACGATGGCTAGGCTATCCACTTCGGACATCCGTTGGTGGATACCTCATTGGAGGTTGCGCATCAGGAGGATATTTCAGAGTCCTATGCCGCGAGGGTTCCGTGGTTCGCCGGTCATCCTTCTACATACCCCGCTTAGTATCCAGCAGCTTGGGGCTTTACAGAGCCATTGAGTGATTGGGAGGACATCCGCACCATGGAGGTGGTGTCATTGGATATGAGAGATCCAAACAGCCTTCTCTTTCTTCTCGAGGGCTAGGACATACACCGCTTTCCCACCCAGGGCTATCTTCAGAGCAGAAGAGTACCATCTTGACCACCGTCTACTTGACCGGTACGAGAGGGAGACGGGAGCGACTCAGTCATCTTGGAGGAGAGACGCCGAGCTTTATGGGAGCCGACCGCGACTCGAGTAGGACTCGAGGGAGACCGAGGCTAAGGCGAGTCGCCATAACCGCCAGTGACTTGATCGTAGACATGGAGGCTCGGTACAAGAGGTTGTCCGAGGTCGCTCCTTTGACCGAGGCTCGAGGGAGGAGGTGCGGACTCGTGCTCGTGTAGAGAGAGCACTTATTGACACGGGTTTGGTAGAGGCTCCAAAGTGAGGATACCTGAGGTCGGGATGAGGGATACCGACATCATAGATAAAAAGAGGAAGAAGACTCGACTGGGCCGAGGAAAAGGGAAGAAGACCAAAGAAGACTCAAATAATGACGACCGACAAATCTTTTCTTAGGATCTTCTTATTGCCATTTTGCAAACACATTAGTTTATTTAGGCATTTTATTGTATTTTAGATCTTTGTAAAGGTGTTAGCAGAGTCAAGAGGTAGACCGTGCTTGAACTCATCAAGAAGTTTTTAACTTGTAATGAACAAGAAATATTATCTTAGAAATTAATCAAGACACATTTCATGGAAATTCAAATGTCTTATTGATTGGGACCCGTTTTATGAAAACCGAAATACCCTTTATTATTTAGGACGCACTTCATGGAAGCTTGATTGTCCTTTTTATTGTTTAGACCGAACCATATATGGCCGCCTACGTTCCCTTTTACAAGAAAGACTAAGGGGCTCAGTCTTCGTAGTTCATTCTCGGTGAACTATATATATTTTTTCTTTTTTTTATGTGCAACCCCGTTTTTGCCTAGACCGCCCTTTTTGGGGTTTTCACTTAGCCGGGTATTACTCTTTTTGCACCTTTTTTTTTTTTTTTATGTGCAACCCCGTTTTTGCCTAGACCGCCCTTTTTGGGGTTTTCAAATTAGCCGGGTATTACTCTTTTTGCACTTTTTTTTTTTTTTTTTTTTTTTTTTAGACATAGTATCTTTTGAGCTTATCACCGTTGACCGGGTGGACAAAGGGATTGCCGTCCAGTCCGCAAGCTTCATGGCTCCTCCCGATAGTATCTTCTCGCACCACATAAGGGCCGATCCAAACGGGTTCCCATTTTCCCAGGGGGTTGTCTCTCGGTAGGGGCTTCACTTTCAACACTAAGTCACCCTCTTTGATGTCTCCGGCCTTGACCTTTTATCAAACGCTCCGCCATCCGCCTCCGGTAGGCTCGGTGTGTTCCATGGCTTTTAGCCTTCTCTCGTCAAGGTGGCTAACTCATCATGCCGGCCGCGCAACCATTCTACTTCATTGACACTGTTTTCCAGGAGGACCCTTAATGACGGGATTTCCAACTCCACCGGTAACACCGCTTCCATCCCGTAGGTTAAGGCAAAAGGAGTTTCTCCCGTAGCCGTTCCGACAGACGTTCAGAGCCCCAGAGTGCCAAGTGCAGCTTTTCGGGCCAATCACGACCACGGGTGGCCATTTTCCTGATGATCCGTTCGAGCGTCTTATTAGCAGCCTTCCACGGCTCCATTAGTCTCGAGGTCCGTACGGAGACGACTTGTGGCGAGTGATTCTGAATTCTCGACAAGAACCTATCGCAGCCCCCTTCAAAGTGCGACCCATTATCGGAAATGATCTCGCTGGGCACCCCATATCTCGCACATTATGTTTTCTTTGATGAATTGGGCCACTTTTCTCGAAGTGAGGACCTTGTAAGACTTGGCCTCTACCCACTTGGTGAAGTAGTCGATGGCTACTAGCACAAATTCATGTCCATTGCTTCCCGCCGGCTATTTTCCCTATCACGTCAATACCCCAAGTTGCAAACGGCCAAGGAGTCGTCATGCAAGATGTGTCATGAGGCGGAGATGGTTGAGGTTGGCAAACCGCCGGCACTTGTCGCATGCTCTGACGTGCCGGACACTGCCTGCTTCCATGGAAATCCAAGAGTAACCCATTCTCGAGGATCACTTGCATCGTGGCTCGCATTCATATGAGGACCGCAGTGGACCATTGTGACTTCACCATCAACTCTTTGGCCTTTTCTCGAGTGACGCACAAGAGGAGTGGTCCTTGGTATCGCTTCTTGTATAGGTTGCCTCCTAGAATGACATAATGGGAGGCCAACCTTTTCGTGGCTTGCAAGCTCTTGGCTCGACACCTTCTTTTGGTCTACCTTCTTTGTCTCCGAAAGCCGACTCTCCATCTTTGAGGAACCGGTAAATTTGATTGTACCAGGGTTCCTTTATAGGCTCGGGTCCTGTGTCTACTTCACAAATGTAAGGTCAGCTTCTCTTCTACCCACTCTAAGGGTTTTATGGCTTTTCCTCGGGATCTCTACCAATGAGGCTAGAGTAGCTAAGGCATCTCGCGAACTGTTCTTTTCCCTTGGCAAGTAGTGGAAGGTCACTTCTCCGAACCGTCCAAATAACTCCTCCATATGGGCATGATACCGCCGCAGTTAGGGTCCACAGCCTTCCACTTGTTGGAAACCCGGTTGATGATCGTGGCCGAGTCTCCGTAAACTTCTAGCTCCTTGACATTCCTTTCTAAGGCAGCCTTCCAAACCAAAGAATGCAAAGCTTCATACTCGGCAACATTGTTCGTGGCAGGAAGTTCAACTTGAGGGCTATGGGTGTATGCTCATCTTTTGGATCGACCAAGAGCATCCCGATACCGTTTCCTCTTTTTGTTAGCGGCTCCGTCAAAGAACAATTGCCATCGGTTTTCGTGCTCGATCGCAAAGATCCCTTCATCTCTGGGAATTGGGGTTCGTGCCCTCTGTCTTCATTACCGGGAAAGTTTGCCAGTGTGGTCTCGACAACGCTTGACCCTTGATGGCCTTTCTCGGTCACATAGTTGATGTCGTACTCGCTAAGAAGAAGGACCACTTTGCTAGACGCATCGAGAGGGAAGGCTTATCAAAGATGTATTTGATGGGGTCCATTTTTGAGACCAAATTCACAGGTGGGCTTCGCATATAATGCTTCAACTTGCCGACTACCTGCACTCAGCCTCCCGCACAGTCTTTTCACATGCCGAGTAATTGAGCTCACTTCCCGCAGCCTTCCGCCGACAAAGTAAATGGCATTCTCTACCCGAGAGTCTTTCTTTTCCCCGAGCAAGCATAGCCCCAACCGCCGTATCGTGATAAAGTGAGATAGAGCGTAAGAGGTTTCGTCTATGCTGGGGGCATAGTACCGGAGGATGTACCAAGTATGCCTTGATCCGGTCAAAAGCATCCCGGCATTCTTCGGTCCATTCTCGTGTCTACGTTCTTCTTCATGAGCTTGAAGATGGGCTCGCACATAGTGGTCAACCGATTGACGAAACGGCTAATGTACCGCAGCTTTTCCCATAAAGCTCTTGACTTCGTCCGGGTCCGAGGTGGCCTCATATCCATAATGGCTTTGATCTTTGGGGGTCAACTTCGATACCTCGCTCCGTGACCATATACCCAAGCACTTTTCCCCTTGTCACTCCGAAGGTGCATTTAGCAGGGTTTAGTCTCATGGAATGTTGTCTCGCCTCAAAGAACTTCCGCAGTCAACAAAGTGCCGCCCGTCCTCGCCTGGAGTGGATTATCATGTCGTCTACGTAGACCTCAATCTCCTTGTGGATCATGTCATGAAAAAGCGCGGTCGCCGCCCTTTCGTAAGTAGCCCCGGCGTTCTTAAGCCCAAATGGCATCACCGTATAACAAGCAAGTTCCCACGGTGTGGTGAAGGCCGTCTTTTCTTGGTCTTCCTCGGCCATCTTGATCTCGGTTGTATCCCGCAAAGCCATCAACGAAGGATTTGACTTCGTAGTTGGCAAAGTGGAGTCCACCAGATGTCTATGTTTGGCAAAGGGTAATCGTCCTTGGGCCGGCCTTGTTCGCATCTCTAAATCCACACAAAGCCGCACCTTCCCATTGGCCTTGGTGACGGCCACAATATTGGATAACCATGTCGGATATTCGATGACTCGATGAATCCTACCCGCAAAGAGCTTCTCAATTTCTTCTTTGACCCGTAGAGACCATTCTCGGCTTGATCTTCCTCGCTCGCTTTTACCGGCTTAGCATCCGGTGCTAGAGGGATTCTGCTCTACTATCGAACCGTCTAGCCCCTAAGATATCCCCGTATGACCATGCAAACACGTCGACGTATTCCCCGAGCATCGATCAGCCCGTCCCGTTCAACCCCGGAAGAAGTTTCCGATCTCGTGTCTCTTTAGGTTCCTCGACAAGCACCCAAGTTCACACTTGTCAAAACCTCTTCGGCAAATTGGGCCCGATTTTCCTCTTTTTTTTTGAAACCCGCTTAAAGATTTCTTTAATGTATTGTTCATTTAGTGTGTTTGCATCTTGTTCAAATGATTCATTATTAACCGTTGTTGAGTTTTGAGTTAATTTATCATTTGTTAAGTTGGCAATAAGAGGATACTCGTAAAGATCTCGTCATTTCATTCAAAATAAGGGGAAAGATGACATCGATTACATTTTGATAGTCCTCAAGCGTGAGGCCTTCTGGATGACTCGTAGGACTGGAATTCAAAGATTCCCGACTCAACCGAATGTACAACAGGTGTTTGACACAACCGGGTTGAGAAGGACGAGGTACCAATCCAAGCTCCGCTATCATTTGTCCGTCTACTGCTATCGGCCCCGAGAACGTCTCCCAATTCTTCAACGGCATTTCGTCTTAGTTACCAAAGTGCGGGGATCAAAAGGATTTTCACCACCGTCTCCAATTACGGCAACTATCTCATCATCTCGAGCCGAAGTCGATCAAATCTGGGATCCGTGCTTCTTCATCAAACAACCGTAGCAAGCCCCACTCACCGTCTTCACTATCGGCAGCCTTCTATCCGCCGATCTTCTAAGAGCTAACTCAAAGCGGAGAAGTCCATTACCCCGGATGCCGACTCTTGACGCCGTCTCGAGTTTCCTTTGAAGACATACTCGCTCGAACGGTAGTGGTAGCCCTGTGAATGTCCGGGCAAGTCAAGGAACATTCTTCGAACAGATTGGCCGGCTTTCCCTTACTTTCTCAAGATTCTCCGTAAGGGTTTTCGCAAGGAGATCTCGTGATCACTTTTATCGTATTGTGTCTCGCCTTTTGTAAAATAATGGGTCGTGATAAACCGTAGGGATGAAGCCGGACCCCTTTATCTTTTCTCGCCATTCGAGAATTTGGTTTGTACCCCAAGCCGTATCTCGGTAGTCTCTGCTCCTTTACATCGATGATGGTATTGCGACCCCAAGTCTTCTACCCAATCCAAGTCCCTAAGATAACCCATTTTTCTCATCATTCTCATGGCAGAGGGATTTTATCTAAGTAGTAGTGAGGTCGTGCAACACACTTGTGCTTTGGAAGGAGCTACAGAGAATCCCGTCAATGCCAACCCTTCGTCATCATGTTTGATTTCCAATATCGGGATGTCTCCAAAGGCCGGTTCCTTCTACCGTGACACTGCCTCCATAAATGGTGGTGATAGTACCATCATTTGATCAAATTTGACGCACCGGTGCAAAGTAGAGGCTACCCCATTTATCTCGGTGGATCCAGGGCCGTCCCAGAGAGCAAGAATGAAATCGGAATATCAATCACTTGAAAATCAACGTCCATGACCTTTTTCCGAACCATAGCTTGAGAGTAGCAATCCCCAAAACCGACCGTGCCGTGGAGTCATAAGCCTTAATAGTCTCGACTAGAAGGCTTCAAATATGTTGGTTTCTGTGTCCAATAAGTCCATCATCTTGGCCGGGCAAGACATTCATCGTGCACCCTCCATCGACTAATACCCGTGGCAATCGACGCTCTTCTAACTCGGACTCGTGATGTAAAGAGGTTCGTTATGACTAGCCCCATACTTTGGCATGTGTCCAAGTCGTTGAAGGTAATGATGTTTCCGTAGTGGATACTTCCAATCATTTGGACGACCTCATCCGGGGTGACATCTATGGGCACCATGGTCTTGGCCAAACTTTCTTCTAGCTTCAACTTATGAGGGTATGAAGAGGTTAACAGGGACCACAAGGAGATATTGGCTTGGGTACACTTCAACCGAGTCAACACCGGATCCTCTTTGTCGAGTCCGGCTTTTCTACTTCCGCTTATAAGGCCTCTTATCTCGTCTCTGGCTCCGAGACGGCATTCTTTTTGTCACCCTTAGGCCGCTCAATACTCATCTCGTCTGCACCGAGTCATCACATAAACATTAGATTTTCCCGAGTCATTATTCCTACCGGAGGATTCTCGTTAGCTCTTTCAAAGTCGAGGCGGGCTCTGCCGGCGTATGGCCAATTTCGCCGATTAATCCGATTAATGGCACTACCGGAGGCGTAGGCCGCTTCTCGAAATCCCGATCCCAAGTTAACGGCTTTCGACCTTCTCGTGGTTCTCGACTCTCCGATTGGCTTAGCAATTGGCCGGTTTCAGCCTTTACCTTCTCCGTTTAGAGCCTTCACAGCCTCATTCAAACTTTTCAAAGTCAACATGCAACAGAGTTATCACCTTCGTGGTTTGGAGCCCGGCAACCGGCTTTCTCATCCAGTCCAACAATTTTTTCAACAGAGTGGGATCACATTCCTCATCACCGTCAAGCATGTCCCTTCTTTCTCTAGGGGTCACTTTCCGACGCATCTTTGACATTGGCCAAACATTTTCTCAAGTGAGAAATTCCATCATCAATAAGGATTTCTCAAGGGGTCAAACCTCATGGCGGGTTTCTCGTTCTTCACTGTCGGAAGGTTTTCCGGGCTTTTGGCTTCCGGGCTAACCACTCTTCTACTGTTCCTTCCGCACTTCGACCGTGTCTTCACGCATCACCGTAGTAACTCTCGCGGGAACTTTCGTCTTGACTCGATGACCAATGAGGGCAAAAGGTGTCGGGATACTTGACGCCATATAAGAGGTATCTTGGACTCCTCCTCTCGACTTGGGAATTACCAAGAAAACATCGTTGTCGTCACAGACATAAAGGGACTGGGTCGCCGAGACTTAAGACTCTTTCCAGTGGCATCCATACACTCTTCTTCTGACAAGGTCTCGTGGAGTGACTACTAACACCGTAATGTAGTCTACTCTCCCCGATGAGAGTTTGGCTTCCGCGATGCTTACGTTTTCCAGATCGGTGGGTGGAGTCCACTTTCCTCTTTCACTAGGGCTTCAATTAAATCCCTCCATTCACCGACCAAGTCTTTGTAAGGAGTATTGAACTCTAGGATGTAGGACTCATATACCGCCTCATCTAAGCTAGCATCTTTTTCCTTTTCCGAGCCTTCACACAGCCGCAAATACACTTTGAAGTGATTTCATCTCCTATTCCGGTCCGTGGTTTTCTACCTCATCTTGCCCTTTGGGTTTCACTTCGCCGACTCCAAGTCCATTCCTTCTACCGAACCTGTCATCATCACCGTAAATCCATCCATTCCTATTCTCGTTCCCGACCGATTCTTCACTACCACCGTCCGAGAGATAGGCAAATTCACAAAGCGCGACGAAATTAGAGAGGTCGTTGGTACCGGGATTCCAAAGTAAAGGGATTTGGATTAGGCCGAAAGGAGGGAAAGAGTCCCACGGGGATGCAAAGGCCGTGAGGGTGTCGGGACCCCGACGGCTCGATGTTGGGGAAGACCGAAAAGGGACAGCTTTGGCAAAGGATTATATGTGGATGGAGGAGGGGATTGGCTATAGGCTAGCTCGCTTCCCTAGTCATCTCGGTTACCCAAACCAAGGCCGTTCTCTGTCGAATCGGACATTCTCGACTCTCTCGGATCGACCAAACCGAGGATTCTCGCGAACCTGTCTCGAGAATTCCGCGCTAACAAGTCGCCGACCCGGTGTTCTCACCCACTTCTTTCTCGCCGCGGGAAAGGGATAGGAAAGGTTTAGACTCGGGGTAGGTGTTTAGGCCGAAGGCTCGTGCAATATGCAAATTAGAATCTTCCAATTTACTTAAAATGTTGTCTTTTATTAATATCTATTTGGTTGGAAAAGGGGTTTGCCCTTCTTTTTCGTAACTACTCTAGATCCCGGATCGCCGGGTTCCGTCACTACGTCTATAAGCCCCTCGTATTCCACCCGTATTTCGACCTCCCAGGGTGGACACTGGCGAGGGTCCTATAGGGCACGCGGATCCCACCGACCGAGAGTAAAGAACGCTCCTAACGGGTCTAGCGGGTCATAGGAACTTTCAACGCACGAGCGATGCGGATTATAGTCAAGGCAATACCGGAAAGTCTCGTCTTTCGCCTTGATAGAATTTTGCGTAATTTCGCTTGAGCGAATGACGTTTTGACTTTCGGTAATGTCCGAGAAGATAATAGGCATGGGTCGGGCGGCAAAAGCCGGATGACACAAAGGTCACATTGAACTTCGTTGCATACGCCGGCGTGAGTTAGAATCGAAGTCAATGCCGGGTCAAGATCTTGCCAATTTTTCCTTGTCGGAATTTTAGCAGAGCTTCGCTTGAGCGAAAGATCTTTTGATTTGTTGGCAAAGACTCGGTCTTGACTCTTACGCATTCCGTGCGTGTCAAGGTCAATAGTCAATGCCTCGGAGTCGAGATCTCGCCAATTTTTCCTTGTCGGAATTTTGGCGTAGTTCTTCTTCCGTTATGAACTAAGGCTTGACCTTTACGAGGGTATGCAATCGGGCTAT
Source organism: Adenophora triphylla var. japonica (assembly GCA_022495995.1). Lineage (NCBI taxonomy): Eukaryota > Viridiplantae > Streptophyta > Magnoliopsida > Asterales > Campanulaceae > Adenophora > Adenophora triphylla. The sequence continues at coordinate 198,492 of JAFEMH010003980.1, forward strand.
ATGACACGGACTAGACCAAAACCAACCAAAAGTCACGGTTTTTGAAACGTGTGACACCTGACCGTGCATTGGTCGACACCGGCCGCCATGGGGAGGTTGGGATGATTCCGTGCGCGCCCGGAGCATCGTAAGGCCGTCCGTGATCGCACTGAACCACCCTCGGGTTTGAAGGACGTGCGTGCAAAGTGTACAGATATATCAAAGTGCGCGTAGTGTGCGGTCTCCTAAAAATGTTCCTTTTTGAGTTAAAACAGAGATTTTCGAATGTGTTTTAAAGGAATGATTTTCGGGACGGGGAAAATGCAAACACATAAGCACGTAAATTTTCTCGGGAGCCCTGGCCACCATGGAGCCGAGTAGCCCCAAGCCGCTAGGACTCGCTGATTAACCATGATTTTTCCCGGTGGAATTGCCACCGAGGTCGCCCGGCCGAATCCAAGGAGGATTGAGCCGTACGACCGCATGGATCAATTTTCCAGGTTCCACTCCTTTTGCTATTTTTCGGTTGTTTCCTCGTTCAAAGTATGCACGTATTCCAAGATGCAAATGATGCAATGCATGGTAAAGAAAGCAAGCACGATTAATGAAATCGGCGACGGAGTCTAACCCGCTCAAAGGGAAAAGCTTTCTTTTATTTTTCAAATTTTTTCGAAAAGGGATACTGGTACGTGGATTGTTAAACCACCGGTTATCCCAACTCCCACGTCAGGGAGTGTACAGGAAGGGTAAGTGGTTTCCACCTATATACCGAGTATCGATTTTTGTTTTGAAAATAAAGCTTTTCTCCCTTGGGAAATCCCCAGCAGAGTCGCCAAACTGTGAATGTGTGCCCAAATTTTGTTTTTGTTGGATTCACGCGAGTTTGAAGACATCCGGTTTAATTTGAAAAACGGAGTCGCCACGCCATTTTGATTACCTCAAAACTTTGAAAAAGGTTTTATGGGTTCGGAGGTTAAGTTACCCCTCGGGAAGAACGGATCGTCGTTCACCCAAGGTGCCTTGCCGAGCAAGTCTCCCAAGATCCCATTAATCGTGCTTGCTTGCGTGCTTTCTTGTGTGCATGTGTTTGAAAATAAGGAGGGAATGTCCCTAAGTCGTCTTCCCACGTACAAACCATTTGTTGGTTGTCGCTCGGGATTTCTTGGATTTTATGTATTCGGGATTATGATCCCGCCCTCATCTTGAACTTGTGATCATCGCATTTTTTGGACCTTGGGACTTGCGTGATCGAGAGAATGACTCTCTTTGTAGTCAAAGATGAGGTTCTTTAGAAAAGGAGGGTCCTTAGCCCATCAATCCTACACTTTAAGATGGTCGAGCTCGTATAGATGCTTCATACTCATCTTAAGTGATAATCGGAGATATAGGGTTCAAAGGTGTCCCTTTCTAAAGAGATTATGAAACCTTTATGGAAGGAACGATGTAAAGATAGGATCTTTTACATCGGTCCGTTCCGAGGTTACTAATGGGGGAATGGGGGAATGTATGTAAAAATGACATTTTTAATGAAAAGATGACATTTTTGGGTTGCAAATGATGCATTTGATTCAAAGAAATGATCTTTATTGCAAATGATGCATAAAGATATGATTTTTATGCAAATGATGCATTTTTATGAAGAACTTGGCATTCATTATGCAAATGATGCATAAAGATTGCATTTTGAAAAGCATATGATGCTAGTTTATGGTAAAGACATGATCTTTAAAGCAAATGATGCTTGGACAAGGGATTTTGAATGCAAAGGATGCATTTTGATTGAAAAGATTTGATTTTTATATGCAAAGGATGCATAAAGATGACATTTTTATTGGAAAATGGGGGTTTTAGGTGCAAAGGATGCACCTTTATGGGAAAAGACTACATTTTTATGACAAATGATGTCTAATGCATGCAAAAGGGGAAGGGGGAATATAAAGATATGATCTTTAATCTACCAAGTCCCAAGCAATATAAAGGCAATGCAATGAGCAATTTATAAAGCAATTAAGATGCGAGGTTAGGGCGTGCGAGGTTACCAATGGCTTCCTTCTTCTTTGGATGGAGCTAGGAGGAGAGGTTGATCTTGGATCTTCAAGGAGGAGGGAGGTAGCTTCTTGGCCTTCTTCTTCACCTTCTTGGATCTTCAGCAGCCTCTTGGGAGTATTTCTTCGTAATATGGGAGTATTTATGATTTTTGTGGATTGATTTTGTTGTTGTAAAATGGGTAGAGGAGGGCTCTATTTATAGGCAGTCTGGATAAGGCTAATGAGGCCGTGCGGCTAGGGACCTCAAGCTAATGCAGCCGTGCGGCATTATCCACAATGACTCAGCATTTCTAGAACCATGCAAGGTGGCAAATTCTAGAAACTTCTTCCTAATTAAGAAAAACGTGTTTCTTAATTAGGAAGGCTCCTCTTCAGCCTTTAATTAATTTGGGACTGTTCCGGAATATTTCCGGAACACTAGGAAGGTCCGGGGAATTACCGGGAAACTTACCGAAATTGTCGGGAAATTTAACCGGAAGGCATGAGCCAGATTTGGGTACTTACAGGTGTGCCATGCGTGAGGACTTGAATCGTCTTCTGGCTGCGGTTTGCCATGCGTGAGGACTTGAATCGTCTTCTGGCTGCGGGTGTGTCATGTATGAGGACTTGAATCATCTTCTGACTGAGGTTTGCCATGCGTCAGGACTTGAATCGTCTTCTGGCTGCGGGTGTGTCATGTATGAGGCCTTGAATCGTCTTCTGACTGCGATTTGCCATGCGTGAGGACTTGAATCATCTTCTAACTGCGGTTGTGCCATGCGTGAGGACTTGAATCGTCTTCTGGATGTGGTTGTGGAGGCATGGCTGCCTTGAGCTTTGATTGCAAGAGGTGTAGGTGCCTCGTGCTTTGTCCGCTGGGGAGAAGGTTGGACTTACGATGACTGCTGTTGTTTATCGGTTGGGGATCATCGTGGCCCTGTAGGGGCTTTTTCCGCAGAGGAGGTGACTTCGGGTTTACACTGACGGCCGGTGGTTGAATTACCGTTTGGCATTTTGGAGGCGAAGTGCCGGGATTACCGAGGTGCGGCTCCTTTTGCGCTTGTTTTACCGTTTAGTGGCGAAGGTCCGGCTTACGATGACGGCCGCCGATATGCGGTCTTGTATGACTTCCCTTTTGACTGGCTCGGGCTTACTTTGATGGCCGTGCTTGAAGGCGCGCTCCGGGCTTACACTGACGGCCGGTGGTTGAATTGCCATTTTGTAGGCGAAGTACGGGCTTACACTGACGGCCGATGGTTGAATTGCCGTTGAGTGGGCGGAGTCCGGACTTACAATGACGGCCGGTGGTTGAATTGCCGTTGAGTGGGCGAAATCCGGACTTACACTGACGGTCGGTGGTTAAATTGCTGGGTTAAGGACCATACTGCATTGAATCTGCTGAAATAGGCCTTTGGACAGCCAGGGGCAAAGATTATAAGGGCAGAAAAGTAATTTGGCCCCTCATTGCAAGAAGGTCCGTACGGACCAACCTGGGATGTAAAGAGGTCCGTACGGACCAGTGGTGATTTTTACAGCTCCTGCATTTTGACTGGTTTAAAACCGAGGCATCCCCTTCATTTCCCATTCTTCCAGCTCACGAACCACCGTGAGAGAGAGAGAGAGAGAGAGAGAGAAAACTCCATTTTTACACCAAAATCTTCCATTTCTTAGCTTGAATTGCTTGCAATGGCGGAAGGATCAAGGAGGGGACATCGCCAACGGAGTCGAGATGTGATCGAACAAAGGATGGATCTTCAAAGAAATTGGATCTCCTTTGTGCCTTCTTCGAAGAATTCGGATGTGTTGTATCCGAATCCGGAGGTGCATAACCGGCGAGTAAGGAACGTCGGGGAGGTAAGAAATCAATTTTGTTTTGACTCCTTGCTTGAATTTTTGAATGCTAGAACTAGGTTTTAGTTTTTCGCATTTTGGGGCTTTTGTTATTTGCCATGCTTTTTTGTGAAATTCTTGATGAATTGTTGAAATTGAGCATGTAAATATTGTGGGTATGTGAATTTTGTGCAGAAATGTGTAGATTAGCTCTTATTTGTGAAATAAAGTGCCTCTCTAATGAAATGCATGCTTTGGTGTTTTGTACCTTATGCTATTTATGTATGTACATTGTGAGAAAAATTGTCATGTAGTGACAAATTTTGTAAAAAAATGTGACATGTGCCGTGTTTTGTAACGGGTCTTGTCTGAAAGTATGTGCCGTGTAGGGACGGACTTTTCTTTTGAAAATGTGTCATGCAGTGTGTGCCGTGTTTTTGGTGACGGACTTTGTGGGGAAAATATGTGTAATGTGTGCCATGTTTTGTGACGGGTCTTTTGAAAATGTGTCGTGTAGTGCTTGATCCCTTTGTTTGAGAAAATTTGTACAGTGTGTGCCGTGTTTTGTGATGGACTGCATGGGGAAAATTATGTGTAATGCATGCCGTGTTTTATGACGGGTTACATGTGAAAATTTTGTGCATTGTGTGCCGTGTTTCATGACGGACTTTTTTTTTATTATTTTTTTTTGTATTAAGTACTGTGACTGACGTACCTTTGCTGTGTTTACCTGCAGGATGAGGGGCTTTTGGCTGGGAAAGCCAAGAAGATGAAGACTCGGGGATCGCTCGAGGCTGTAGTTGAGTTGTGGCAGCAGATGTCGAATATCTCGGATGGCGGGCCGAGCCCTAGGAGGCCGGGTCTATGCTTCCGGCCCGGGCGTGTTCGTGGAGAACTTGGCCAGATCTTCGACACGAGGAAGAACAAGAGTATCTTCCCGGGCCTATCTCGAGTATTGGTGGGATACCACCCACACCTTCCATCTCGAGCCGGGGCGAGGTGACGTGACGCCCACCGATTTTGCCGTTATCACCGGCTTTCCTTCAAAGGAAGGCCAGCCATGCGGAGGGATAGGATAGCCGAGGACGTGCCGACCGAGCCGCCGGGCTTTGCGCCTCTTCCTCGTAGGGCCTAGGGATGCCGTACACCGATGTGGGAGACGAGGATTACGGCCGCATTGGGGCCTACCGTCGGGTACCGGCCAGTGACGGCGGAGCACTGGCGCGCTCCTTTCTCAGTGGTTTGCCCTTTCCGAGACTTTGTTCTCGAACCACGCGACAACGGCTCCTTTCGCTCCGCCGGGAGAGCTTGATTGATTTGGAGAGAGTTTGTGACATAGCTTGGGGCGAGGCGGGCCTCGGCCGAGCTTTATTTCTCCTTGGACCGGTTCAAGCAGAGGCGTGGCCGCCTTGGCTTGTTTTGATTTTGCTTTGGAGGTATGAGTTTATTGCCGTTTTTGATTAGCAACCCGTCATTTTCTCCGTTTTCTCTTGCACCGAGCCTTTTCTACTTTTGTCGCAGTGTGGTTTTACGAGATCTTTCAAGAGTTTCCCGTGGGATAGAGATCCCGGGGCCATAGCGGCCTATCCCGCTATGTTAGGCCGGGCACGCCGCGAGGAGGAGGAGGACCAGCAGGGGAAGCTCACCATTACCTACGGGGAGGTGCAGCACATTTGGGGAGAGATAGCCCTGAGGAGTTCGTTCTGCACTCCCCGGGCTCGATACGAGGCCGATGAGTTCGAGGGGGCTCCCGTGGTGACGGCGCAGAGGAAGATGCCGCGGGGCCCGACCTCGCGACGTCGCGTACTGGGCGAGAGGGTCTTTTGGGCGCATGGCCCGGTATGCTTCCCTTCGCTCCGAGGGACCCGCCTTGGGATGTTGGATTTCCTGGATATGGACGTACCGGAGTTTGAGAGGTATTTGGGCGGCGTGAGTGCCCATGAGTTTGTTTTGTATCGAGAGGAGTATGGGGCCTTCGTGAGGAGGAAGCTGAGGACGCCACTGTGTGTTGGCGAGGGAGAGGGAGGCCGGCCCGCCAGTGGTCCCCCAGAGGTTCCGGTGCTCGGGCCGGATTTCACATATGTCCGCGGGATTCCTCGAGGAGGAGGGTGTCTGCACTCGTCCCCGAGCAGTGCTCCGCCGCCTACCGAGTGGATCCCGACATGCCGGTGAGTGTGCTTACTCTTTTCCATCTTGGCATCTTTTTGTATTTTTCTTTGTTGAGTATGACCGTATTGCCGAGCGTTTCTTTGGCCGCTTGCTTGTGCAGTCCCTGGGAGAGCCTATGACATGCCGACCCGCCGTTATGTGGCGATGAGGTCCTTCGCGAAGAAGATGGCGTCGAAGATGTCTTGCCGGTCTTCGCGACGTGTGCCGGCGCAGACGAGCCGATGCCTTCGAGGCATTCTGTGGATGTTCCTCCACCGAGAGCCGAGCCGAGCCACGCCAGAGGGACCTTCGCGGGGCGGCATAGCATGGACGCCGGGACGTCCTCTGAGCTCAGAGGTCGCACACTTCATCGCTTCTTTCCTCCGCCGGATGCACAGGTGAGGGTTCGTCGAGCATGCCTATTTCCACCCTTTTGTCGGTTTCGATCCTTCGAGTATCTTGAGTACCACCCTGTGAGGATTCAATCTCGATGATGAGGGTATGACTGGCGAGTTTACCGGGATGCCCGACTTCTCGCTTGAGGATGTCAGTGATGATGATGATGATGCTGAGGAGTCGGATTAGGGCTCATTTGCTTTCCCTCTTTCCATATCCCTTCTTTTTTTTGTTTAGCAACAGACATTATGTGTACCTGTAATAAAACATTTGCATTTGTATCGCAAAGCATTTTATTCTAAGATGTAATGTCGTCTTTGTGATTCCTGAATTGTCCTGGGAATTGTTGCTATTTTTTTTATTTGTGCATGCCACGTGAGCTGAGAGTACGTTTGTGGGTAGCGTATGCTTGCCGGAAATGGCTTTGGCCGTTGTTTGGGCGCTTTGGAGCAAGGTCCCGCTGGGACAATGGGTTGTTGTACTGTTTGCTGGGGAAATGGGTCATGGTTGCAAAGAGGTCCGTACGGACAGACCTAGCATGCAAAGAGGTCCGTACGGACCAGCTTTGCTTTTGGGGAGGAAATAAATGTTCTCCGGATGTCTGGACTTTCCCCACTCCCCATTTGCAGCCATTTTCGAGCTTTCTTCCCCATTTTCTCTAGGAACCTCCATTTTTGCCATGGATTCTTCGTACGTTCCAAGAATTTTGCCAAGGCTTTCGCAGGAGCGGCAAGCACTCTTCCTTGAGCAGCTGAAAATGTGGATGCGACGCCGTATGAGGCATCAGAGGCGGGCTTTCGAGGTAAGGTTTCGACTTTGCTCGGTTTGGTCTTTTAAGGAGTTGGTTCCTGATTGGGAGTTGTTGCGGGCTGCCGCGAAGTTCTGGGATGTTAGGAGGCATGTGTATTGCTTCTCCTACAACGAGGTAGTGCCCACCTTTGAGGATTTTCGGGCTTTGATTGGAGGACCGGAGGTGGAGGCCATCTCGCTTCCTTTGATTGGCGGTGCCGCCGTGAGCGTGAAGCTTGCAGGCTTTCTTCGTACTTCATTGGGAGAAGTGCAGGGCATGATCCTTGATTCGGGTCATATTGACATTTCTGCGTTGCCGGAGCGGTTCATGATTGATGATGAGAGTGATGTCTCGTGGGATGCATTTGCCTTGTGCGTGATAGCGACGCTTTTCATGGTCGCCTCCTCGGGGTTTGCGATGGCGCTTGCTGGATGTGGTTGGGCACCGCAGAGCCGGGAGAGGATATTGTCCCGTTGGTGCTGGGGGAGACTCTTCATGGTATCGACCGTCTGGCGACTGGGGATCGGTTCATGAGAGGGGGAAGCCCCGCTTTGCTCACCTTGTGGCTGCGAGAGAGACTTCAGGCCATGCCCGAGGCTCCGACGTCGTTTAGCCCGTGGTCGCTTGCTCGCCGACCTCTTGTATTGATATGGATCACCCGCCCGGGAGAGATGGATGGCACAGCCTTGGTACGCATCGATCCGCTGGTGGGTTCCGCACCGGGGTATCGAGACTAGGAGGGCCTCACAGAAGGGTCCTATGTTGTCGAGTTCCCGGTTTGTCTTGGTCCTCCTTCTATATTCCGTCGCTTGTTTCCCAGCTTTGGGATGAAGCAGAGCCTTTATTGGGCCGGGATGACCTTGCTATCAAGTGAGGTAGTTCCTCTTGTATGGCCGCTCCAGTGTGCTCTTCGTATTTTCCGAGGGTATGGAAGTACTCCGCTTTCCCTCAAAGCGGTGCTCCTTAGACGTCTGGGAGAGTGTCGTATTGACGACCCGCACTCCGGCTTGGTATGAGCAACGTGTTGGGCAGTCCCAAGTGGCTTGGGAGCAAAGTGCGTGGAGCGATTCTGGGGCCCGATTGCCGTAGTAGCTATTGCCTTAGGAGTGCCGAAGCCTGGTCTCGACCCTCAGATGTTACGGAGACACTTTGTTTGACTACGAGACCAGAGTTGACCGACCGACGGGGAGAGGTCCTCTTTGCGCACTCGCAGGAGGAGATCCGAGCCGAAGCACGGGCGAATGAAGCCCCGAGAGCCGCCGGATTGTTTGACTCTACGGGGAGGACCCCTAATCTCTGATCGAGAGACGCAGAGCTAGCTCACGTGGAGCGAAAGAAGACTCGCCTAGACGAGGGAAGAAAGGAAAGAATGGCGAGGGACAAGCGCAGATGGCGCGGAATGACCTCCTAGGTATCCATTCATTGCATTGTAAACACATTATTTGTTAAATGTATTAAGCCGTCTTTTAGCATGTTGTGAGTTTGAGAGTAGACCGTGCTTGAACTCATCAAGAAATGTTGTAACCGTTAGTGATTTGTGATTTACTTTTAAAGCTTTGTCGAGACGCAAGATCTCTTGTTCGCTTTTGTTTCTTTTGTGCACCTTGTCGGCGTCCCTCTTTGGACTTTTCTCGTTGCATTTCATGACCGAAACTGGCCTTCGACGGCAATCCCTTTTGCTTGGGCTTTGTGCTTGGCCGAGAGGTTGAATGATCCCCTGACAAGTCGTTTTGACGGTCATTTCCGTAGCTTCCTTGCCTCTTGCTTGTTGGCGTCGGGCTCTTGACCTCAATTTTGCAGCTTCTGCTTGAGCTTTTTTTTATTTTTTTTTGAGAGCCCTTGCTCTAGCTCTTTTTTTTTTGAAGCGCGTGAGGGCGAAGACAAGCCCCTGGCTTGGAAGTAGACATGGGCCGCCGTTTGACGTTGAGTGACCTCAGGATGTCCTTTGATGTTGCCGCCGTCATTTGACTTGGTCAAGGTGACGTTGGGGGCGTGCTCTTGAAAAGTGCGTAGCTTGATGGAGGTCTTGATTGACATTCAAAATTTTGACTTTTTTGTGTGTTTTTAGACCGGACCAATTAAGGTTGCCTACATTCCCCTGGACTAGAGGGCTCAGGTCTGCGTAGTTCGACACTACATGGAGTGCTAAGAGATGCACAATTGTTCTTCTTTAGGCGAAGTATCTGCGGAGTTTGCTTCCGTTGACTGGATTCATGAAGGGATTGCCGTCTAGGTCCGGCGCCTTCATGGCACCTCCGAGAAGATCTTTGAACCACGAAAGGGCCGATCCATGTTGGTTCCCATTTTCCCAGTGGGTTGGTTCGAGTGGGAGGCTTTTCTTTAAGTACCAGGTCGCCTTCCCTGATGTCTCGGGATTTGACTTTCTTGTCGAAAGCTCTATCCATTCTGCTTTGGTAGGCTCGGACGTGTTCCATGGCCTTTAGTCGTCGCTCGTCTAGCAGAGCCAATTCGTCGTGTCGGCTTCGGAGCCATTCGACTTCGTTGATGTCATTTTCCAAGAAGACTCTGAGTGAGGGAATTTCCAATTCAATGGGAAGGACCGCTTCCATCTCGTATGTCGTGGCGAATGGAGTTTCTCCCGTGGCCGTTCTGACTGATGTTCGGTAGCCCCAAAGTGCAAGGTGCAGCTTTTCGGGCCAATCTCGTCCTCGGGTGGTCATTTTTCGGATGATCCGTTCGAGAGTCTTGTTTGCTGCTTCTACGGCGCCATTTGTTTGTGGCCGGTAGGGAGAAGACTTCAAGTGGGCGCGTGATCTTGAATTCGGCCAGCCTAGCCTCGTCGCATTCCCCTTCGAAGTGGGAACCGTTGTCTGATGACCTCGTTCGGGATGCCGTATCGGCATATGATGTTTTCCCTGAGGAAATGTGCCACTTTCTTGGAGGTGAGCACCTTGTAAGACTTGGCTTTGACCCATTTGGTGAAGTAGTCGATGGCTACTAAGATGAACTCTTGACCGTTGCTGCCCGGCGGAGCAATTTTCCCGATGACGTCAATTCCCCAAGTGGCGAAGGGCCGTGGTGTAGTCATGCAAGAGAGATCGTGGGAGGTAGATGATTGAGGTTGGAGAACCGTTGACACTTGTCGCAACTTCGAACAAAGTGGATGCGCCCGCTCCATGGAAATCCAAGAGTAGCCCATCCCGAGAATGATTTGCATCGTGGCTCTGGCGTTCATGTGGGGACCGCAAGCCCCATTGTGGACTTCGCTCATGAGCTTGTTTGCTTCTTCCTGGCTGATGCATCGTAGGAGTGGTCCTTGGTAGCGTTTCTTGTACAACATGTCCCCAAGGATGACAAAGTGGGAGGCGAGGCGTTTTAGGGCCATGATGCTCTTGGCCTTGACTCCTTCCCTGTGTTGGCCTTCTTCGCTCATGAAGGCGGTTTCCGTTCTTGAGGTATTGGAAGATCCGGGTCTCAGGCCGAAATGGCTTTGACCGGCGTCTTCGCTCTTCGCAATTTCGCAAATCGCCGTGATTAAAACCTCCTGGCACTGGGCCCGGTTTTTCACTCGTTTGACAACATGCTTAAATGTTTGCTTGATGCATTTATTCAATTAATGTGCTTGCTTCTTTCGTTTAGATGAATTGTGAGTAACCGTTGTGTGTTAGTTAATTCATCAGTTGTTAAAGATGCAATGAAAGGATGTTCTAGAAAGGTCGGACCTTTTATTGAAAGCATAAAGACTGTACATTGTTGATTATGGACTCACGATCTTCCGCGTAGAGCCATCGATGACTCGAAAGACATGAATTCACGTACAACATGACTCGAAGCTAGACTACGGGCGACGAGGGATCGGGACTGACCAGCTTCATTACTCTAGGCAGCCGTAGCTCTAGAGGGAGTGGCAATGGCCTTCGTGACCAATCCTCGCCTGGCACGATTCCCGGAAAATAGCTTGCATGTGGTTCGATTTCAAACCAGATCGCGGAGGTCTTTGGTTGCTCCTCTGATGATGTCTCTCCATTGGTGTTGCTACCAGATTTTGGGGGTCCCGGGACAAGAGAAATTATTGAGGGCTACTTCCAGAGGGCAAAGCATTCGCTGATTCGGAGTTAATTCTTGCTGATGTTGATCATTTTCATAGAATCCGCCTCTTTATCTGGGATCTTTGCTTGGACGACATTTATAATGTCTGATTCGAGGGGGCGGGCTATCTCTCCTTTTCTGATTAGGCCTTGGAGGAGGTTGCGCCACTCTTCATCTAGGTCTAACACCGGGATGTTGAATTGGAATATGCTGTGATGGCTGTCCCCGTGAGATCCGAGAGTGTCGGCCAAAGGGTTGTCTTGTACCGGTAGATCGGTGATGAGCCAGTTTGCAAGAGGGTTTTAAACGAAGTAAGGGTCTACTCCTCGGTCAATCTCCATCTGGGCGTCCATCTCTTGATCCTCTCTTAAGCATTCTTCGCAGTCGCATATGTCAGAGTTGTCGTCTTGACCCATGAGCTATTCGATTTCTAGCTCGTCACGGCTTAGAGCGTGGATGTAGGGATCCACTTCGTAGCGGGACAGGATTGGAGATTCATCTGGAGAAGAGTATTCGGTCATGTCAGGACCTTCTTCTGGGCCGTAGCTTGCCGGCCAAGCGCTTGCCATTGTACTATTTCCGCGGATCACCTCGATCACTCCATTGGCATTGATGAATTTCACGCATTGGTGAAGAGTAGATGATACTGCTTTCATCTGATGTATCCAAGGTCTTCCCACCAAGGCGGAGAAGGTTGGTTTGATTTCCACGACTTGGAACTCTACCGACTCCAGTTGTGCATCGAATTGGATCCTCAGATTGATGACTCCTACGATTGGTCGTGCAGTGGAGTCGTAGGCTCGAATTACCCGGGGTGAAGGCCTTATCAGGGAGCGGTCGATACAGAGTCGTTTCAGTGTGCTCAAAGCGATGATGTTGATCAAGGAGCCGTTATCAATCAAGACGTCGGGAGGAAGAACATCTCTATTTTTATGAGGATGAGGATGAGGAGGGCTTCGTTGTGTCGATTCTCACATATCGGCAAGTCATCGTCCGTGAAGGCTAGACCGCTTCCCGTGCTACCATTTGACTCGCCTCCTCTCGGGGAGCGTTCGATCCATCCATTAGTATGCCTTGGTCGGGGCAAAGATCGTAGGGAGACAGCTTGCCCTTGGGTGTTCTTTGCCTGGATTCCCGGTCACGAGACCTTTTGACTCGGGTTTCACGTTCCCAAATATAGCGAGACAAAGATGCCGATGGTTTCAGAAATTGTAGGGGGTCTGCTCTCGCTTGGAGTTTCGTCAAAGGCTATTGAGTTCACCCTATCATTTCGGGGGAATGGATTTCCGATGGTATTGGGGCCACGAGGGCGTTCCAACTTTCCTTCTTCGATTAGCCCCTGGACCACCTGCTTCTGTACGAAGCAATTGTCGGTGGTGTTGTAAGTACCCCAATCTGAATCACCCCCTTTCAAACACACGGGAAACACCGCAGACTCATCAACGCAGTCTCGACGACCTCTGGCACTCAAAACCCTCTCAAAACCCCCAGGCAAACCAAGGGAGGAGCCTTTCTGGGATAAAAAGGGACAAAAGGACCTTTTGGGAATTTTCAGGAAATTGGAAAAGCAATAATGGTCCGTACGGACCTCTTTGCTTTAATAATTACTGAATCCTCTTAAAGTCCACAATATTCCCTCAAATCCCGGGGAAAATGATTACCCCCATGCAGAGTTGGTCCGTACGGACCTCTTTGCATGTCAACTTGGTCCGTACGGACCTTATTGCACAGGGAACATCATAATTGCAAATATTCCCCCATCATCACAGATTCCCTCAAATCGAGGAAAACCAAAAGTCTGGATTACCAGGGAGGTCCGTACGGACCTCTTTGCACCAAATCTGCCACTATAAATAGAGGGCTCCCCCTCCTCATTTTCACACACCTCCCACTTCTCTCTTCCTCCCTAAGCCTTCAGGCTTTCCCTCTAAGTCCTCTCGAGGCACTCCCGGCCCCTTTCGGATCCTTCCGAGGCCTTCCGAGCTCCCCATGGTGCTCCGGCCTCCGAGCGCTCCCGCGACGCTCCCGCGCTGCCCCGAGGCACTCTCGAGGTACTCCGAGGCCCCTCGTGGTACTCCGAGGCCTTGCTCGGGTCTTTCCACGGTGTCCCGGCTCTTTCCGAGTCAAACCGGCAATCCCAAACCACGCCGAACCTCTGCCCGAATCCAGCCAACGATTCCAACGCACGCCGAAACTCTGCCCGAGTGACTTCGGCCACCCCAACGCACGCCGAACCTCTGCCCGAGTGATCCCTGCGATCCCAACGCACGCCGACCCTCTGCCCGAACGCAGCCTACAATCTCACCGCACGCCGAAACTCTGTCCGCAGACAACCGGCCCCTCCCGAAGCAATCCCGATCCGTACCGAACATCATTCCATCCTCAAACACTATTCCCACGGAAGACAGACACGAACCAACATTGGTAAGGCTTCCTTCCATTACTATTTCAATACATTTCAATACAAAGCAAACAATGTAGACATCCGACACAAAGCATGCATTTTTAAAAGCACACACACACACACACACAACATTTTAAAGGATATCGTGGGTATCCGAAAGACTCGTTTTACGAGGCGACTCGGTGAGCTCTAAGATTCTAATATTCTCTTCCCGAGGAGTCATCTCGACCTCCGAACTCAAAATCTCATCACACAAAAACAGCTATTATTATTATTTTTAAACCGATGCCCTTTCTCAATGTTTTCGCTTAATAATAAAACGGCGTGGCGACTCTACAAAGCAAAACAAACGGCGAGACACCTCCAACCGAAAACGCCGCAAAGCGGAATAAAGCCGTATGCCGGCGCAAACGCGTCGCTCTGGATCCGGGCGAACATTCCCCGAAACAACACACGCGATCGCGAGATGCGCGGAGCTCTGATCCCGGGTAATTTCGCCAAGCGACTGCTGGGACTTTTGTTTTAAAATCTTTTAAACAAAACAAAGGATTTTTAAAACGATGATGAGGGTCAAACTTTCATTTTACCCCTTTCTTTAATTGTGCGTGTGTGTGCACGTGCTTTACTTTTTATTTTACAAAAAATAAAAATACAAAAAAATGCATCAATATACATCTCGTGCATACATTTAAAATTCTTCAAAACTCCTGTTTTACTCGTAAAAGAATTTTAGGAGACCGCACACTACGCGCACTGCCGCTTCGGTTACACCGCACACTACTCACCGTCGCCTCGGTTACACCGCACGCTACGCGCACCGCCGCCTGGATACACCGCACACTACAACCCTCAACCCGGAGTGGTCTCGCTGCAGTACCGTTGTCTTCCTAGGCCTCTTGGACGCGCACGGATCATTCCAAACATCCCATCCTAGCCAAGCGTCAACCCCGCACGTTTCGAGTCTTGAGTCACACTCCGCCCGTACTGCTGGTTTTTACCCAGCCCGTGTCATACATTCGATACATATACCATGCCGGCCATTTTCTCGAGTCAAGGCTCGGAACTCAAGATCCTCATGCAAGCAAAGCGACGAAAGGTCATGCTAAAATCTTGACTCGATCTTGATTTCCGAAACTACACCTGCACGATGTTCCGTCCCGATATACATTCATGCTCACATGACACCATGTCATCACGCCTGATACGTCGCCCATGACAATATGACCAGCCAACGCCTAACGTCACGTATCCCTTGCGCAAGCAAGGTAAAGAGAGGTCATGCCGAACTCTTGACCCGATCTTGACTTAGTGGCCGCCGGTTCACTATTCACATGGCTAACGCATCAAAGCAAACATGACAGCCGGTCCTTAGGTTCGATTTTTCTTTAGGCCGGTGGAAACCGCTTGCACTATAGGACCCTCGCCCTGGGTTGTCCACCCCGGGATGTCGAAATACAGTAAAACGAGGGGCTTATAGCCGCACGTATGGTCTCCATCGACCCAGATCTAGCATAGTTGCGAAAAGAAGAGCAATCTTTTCCAACCTACCTAGGATTCTCGAGAAAACATGTTTTAAGTAAAATTAAAACAAAGAAAAAAAAAAAAAAATCAGAAAATAAAAGAAACGGAAACCGCATGCCACGTGAGCTTTCCCCTTTTTATCCCGTTAGGCCATTCCCGTGTCTAAACCTTGCCCATCACCCTCCAAACCTAACCGTAGAGTGGTCGAGAGTACCCGGAACCCATCTCGCTGTCAAACAAAGAAGGTCCTACCTCCTTTCCAAACTTTGTCACCAAGACCCGTCAACTCTCCATGGCCAAATCAATGTGATAACAACGATGAACTTACTCACCTCAAGAAATTTCCCAACATTGGAAGAAGTTTGGCAGTCCTCATGGTTATTGAGAAACGCTAAGGTGAGCAACAAGCTCGATCAAGGTGCCATGCACCACTTCGGAACATTAGCCACCCAACTACCTGGGCTTCCCAAGTCATGACCGCTCCTACATGCCTCTATCATCTCTCATTGTTTCCTTGTGAAGTCAACCCGCTACTCCTCATACGAGCCATGCAGCTGTATGACGTAAGGCCACAAGACCCTGGAAAGCTCGCCTATTCAAATTACTGAGGTCCCTGACTCACCGCCAAACAACGAACATATCTCAAGGACACAGCTGGCTTGTCCGGAAATGGAATTCCTGTGATGAAATAAATGAGGGCCGTCCTCGAAGAAATAAGAAGCTATCTTCTCAACAAAAGTCGAAAAGAGGTACGAATCCTGGGTGATCCCACGATCGGAACCCTTGGAGAACCCTCGCGAAAGTTTGACTACTATGTCATCTACTCCAAGAAGTCTAGCTCGCACAAGGCCATGGCAACGTCGCTCTATGATCACCGGGACGAAGCCAGATCGCCACCGAAGTCCCGAAGGTCCGTATAATCCAACCCCCGTCTTGGGAAGATCTCAAAGCCACTATTGATGCTTCAAAGTAAAAGCCATGACAAAGGAACGAATTGAAATGCGCACCGCCTTATGCCAATCGTGGTCCTCCCACTACGTAAATAGGAGAGACAAGCAAACCATAAGTCCGTGGTGAACGTTTCGACACGCTCCTGGCCAAATCCCAGCCGAATCCCCACTACGTACAAAAGAGGCCGCCCACCCGAGCTACGAACCGAAAAGGGACCCTACGCCAAAGAAGCCGAAATCTTGGACCCAAAGGATCCCGTGCCGGTCACACAGCTCAAGCGCACTCAAAGGCTAACATCTCACTCGGTCCTTACTCACTTCATCTTACCCGCACAAGCTCAAGTTGGAAGAAAGCCCGGCCTGCACTACGGTTCCCATCACAAAGGACACCTGATGAAGCGCTCGTATGATTGGCAACGTCAATTACAAAGAATATCATCACTTTCACGTAGCTCGACCTTCCAAAATTTGGGGCCGACCACAAATGAGCCTCTCGTACATACTCAGCTTCAATCGGACGAGCGCCGCCTCCCCACGGGTGTTGGTAGATGGGGATCATCCACGAACGTCCTTCCCGCCAAAATGATGGATTTGCTAGGGATCAAAGCAACTCATCTAAAGCCCTCGACTCGTGCAATCAAGGCATATGACTCAACATCCCGCCCGCCTTGGGAATAGCCACCTGAACCCGGTGGTTCTGCCAAAACAAATGGTCCCAATGATTTCCAAGTCATCGACATCCCGATCACATTCACTTGCCATTTTTGGGACGCCCTTGCTACACCGCATCAATGGGGTGGCATCTACTCTCCATCGCTTGCAGTTCGTCCAAGGAACAGATCTTACCATCATCTACGGTGATAGCGTAGTCAACGAAAGGATCGACACAAACGAAGCGTCCTGGCCTTAGAGATCAAACCCGACGATGATGGCATGATGCTAACAGGTTCACCATCGAAAGCCCAAAGGCCCAAGTGTGCCACATAGACCTTCGCCTTTTGATTTTGGGACAAGATCCCTCCCCGATGAAAACGATGAAGCACATGAACTACATCCCGGGCTCGCCTTGGAAAACGCCATCGTGGCACTCAAACCAATCAATATCAAAGAATGTAATACCCCCGCACGGCTCGGGATACTCTCCTACTCCCGAACACATTGCGGAGGACAAGCGAGCCGCACGAAAACGCCTCCACGTATAACAAAAAGAGGCGTACACGCAATCTCCGATCTTCGTCCTCTTTGCCTTCGACATGACCAAATGTACTTCACAAAGAAGGCCTCAGCAATCTGAAGAAGATCCGTAAAAGGGAACAGAGTCTGGATCAAGACTAAACAAAGGAAGAATGCCTACAACCATGGACAAGAGACAGGAGCCCTGCAAGATTTCGAGAGTAGCCTCAAGCCAAATCCCGTCCGAAGAGCATTTCTCGACACACCGCCCCCGCCGGATCCACAACCACCACTATTCACAATGAATTTTGGTTCGAAAACTCCCTTTGGCGTAAGAACTCGAAAACTCTCTTCACAACACTCATGCCTTCAACAAACGGGACGAGTCCGCATTCGAGCTAGTAATGCCCAAGACAAAAGCAAAGACTCGCATGATGCTCGGGACGAGCCATCGCTTCCACTCCGCTTTTCAAAGAAGAAATCGAGATACCAGATCTAATCGATTTTGTTTCGATAACTCGTGATAGCAATGATCGGTGGCAACATAAAGCCCTTCAAGCCCCATCTCCTATCAAGCCTATTGCCACTCAAATAACCGGCCACCTTCTCCGACTCCACCGCCGCAAAAAGGACATGATCGAACAACTCGTCGACTCCCTCGAGTCCTGCAGTCTAGTGTCAAAACTCATCCTGAGACCATTATCTTTGAATTTGAGTCTATCGAGCCATCTGATGGCCTCACGCCAGAAGATTACGAGCTCATTGCCAATAATGTATTCCCGTATGCTCTTAATGAATGCTTCGATCTTTCCGAGTATCCTCTCATTGCATCCTTAACAACTGATAAATTAACTAACACACAAACAGTTAATAACAATTCATCTATACAAAAGGCAAACACATTAATTAAATAAATGCATCAAGCAAACATTTAAGCATGTTGTCAAACGAGAGTAAAACCGGGCCCAAGCTGCCGAGAAGGTTTTAATCACAACGATTTGCAAGATTGCTGAAGAGCCAAAGAGACGCAAGTCCGACGCCATTTCCAACACAAACCAAATTTTCCAATACCTCAAGAGCGGGGAAACCACCTTCATGAACAAGGAAGACCCACACACATAAGGGGTCAAAACCAAGAGCATCATGGCCCTAAAACGCCTTGCCTCTCACTTCGTCATCCTCGGGGACATGCTATACAAGAAACGCTACCACGGGCCACTCCTACGCCGCATCGCCCAAGAAGAAGCAAACAAGTTCATGAACGAAGTCCACAATGGGGCTTGCGGTCCCCACATGAACGCCGTGAGCCCCGATGCAAATCATTCTCGTGATGGGCTACTACCGGGATCTCCATGGAGGCAGATTGCATCCACTTTGTCCGAAGCCGCGACAAGTGTCAACGGTTATCTAACCTCAATCATCCGCCGCCCCACGATCTCTACCGCATGACTACACCTCGCCATTTGCCACTTGGGGAATTGACGTTATCGGGAAAATCGCTCCGCCAGCAAAGAATCTGGTCACGAGTTCATCTTAGTAGCCATCGACTACTTCACCAAATGGGTCGGCCAAGTCCTACAAGGTACTCACCTCCAAGAAGGTCGCGCATTTCCTCAAGGAAAACATCATCTCGCCGATACGGCATCCCAAATGAGGTCATATCGTACAATGGTTCACACTTCGAGAGGGAATTCGACAGACCGCCGGCTGAATTCAAGATCACACGCCACAAATCTTCTCCCTACCGGCCACAAACAAACGGCGCCGTGGAAGCATCAAACAAAACCCTCGAACGGATCATCCGAAAATGACCACCCGAGGACGAGATTGGCCCGAGAAGCCGCACTCTTGCACTTTGGGGCTACCGCACATCGGGGCCGTAATGTTACGGAGAAACCCCATTTGCCCCGACATACGGATGGAAGCAAATTCTTCCCATCGAATCGGAAATTCCCTCACTCCGAGTGCCGTTGCTGAAAATGACATCAACGAAGTCGAATGGCTCCGAAGCCGACATGACGAATTGGCTCGCTAGACGAGCGACGACTAAAGGCCATGGAACACGTCCGAGCCTATCAAAGCAGGATGGCTAGAGCTTTCGACAAGAAAGTCAAATCCCGAGACATCGTGGAAGGCGACCTCGTACTCAAAGAAAAGCCTCCCACTCGAACCAACCCACTCGGGAAAATGGGAACCAACATGGATCGGCCCTTTCGTGGTTCAAAAATCTTCTCCAGAGGTGCCATGAAGCCGACAGCACCTAGACGGCAATCCCTTCATGAATCCAAATAACGGAAGCAAACTTCGCAGATACTTCGCCTAAAGAAGAACAATCGTGCATCTCGCACTCCATGTAGTGTCGAACTACGCACTCCGAGCCCTCTATTCCGGGGAACGTAGGCAACCTTAATTGGTCCGGTCTAAAAATACACAAAAAGTCAAAAGTTTGAATGTCGATCAAGACCTCCATCAAGCTACGCACTTTTCAAGAACACGCCCCAACAATACCTTGACCAAGTCAAACGATCGGCGGCAACATCAAAGGACATCCGAGGGTCACTCAAGATCAAACGATCGACTCATGTCTGCTTCCAAGCCAGGGGCTTGTCTTCGCCCTCACACGCTTCGAAAAAAAAAAGGGAAAAGAGCTCGAGCAAGGGCTCACAAAAAAAAATATATAAAAAAAAAGAGAGCTCGAGCAAGGGCTCACAAAAAAAAACAATAAATAAAAGAAGCTCAAGCAGAAACTGCGAAAAAGAGGTCAAGAGCCCGACGCCAACAAGAGGCAAGGAAGCTACGAAAAAAAGACCGTCAAAATGACTTGTCAAGGGAGCATTCAACCTCTCGACCCAAGCACAAAGCCTAAGAAAGGGGATTGCCGTCATGGCCTGCATCGTTTCACCCGCAAATGCAATGTAAAAGTCCAAGGACGGACGCCGACAAGGTGCACAAAAGACACAAAGGCAAACAAGAGATCTTGCATCTCGACAAAGCTTTAAAAGTAAATCACAAATCACTAACGGTTACAACATTTCTTGATGAGTTCAAGCACGGTCTACTCTCAAGTTCACAACATGCTAAAAGACAGCTTAATACATTTAACAAATAATGTGTTTCCAAATGCAATGAATGGATACCTAGGAGGTCATTCCGCGCCATCTGCGCTTGTCCCCTCGCCATTCTTTCCTTTCTTCCCTCGTCCCCGGCGAGTCTTCTTTCGCTCCACGTGAACCAACTCGAGTCTCTCGTCCGAGATTTGGGGTTCTCCCCGTAGAGTCAAACAATCCAAGAGCTCTCGTGGCTTCATTCGCCCGTGCTTCGGCTCGGATCTCCTCCCCGCGAGTCCGTAAAAGAGGACCTCTCCCCGTCGGCCGGTCAACTCTAGTCTCGTAGTCAAACAAAGTGTCTCCCGTCACATCCAAAGGGTCGACTGTGCTTCGGCACTCCTAAGGCAATAGCCGCTACGGCAACCGGTCCTGCAATCGCTACACGCCCGCTTCTCCAAGACCACTTGGGATCGCCCAACACGCCGCTCATACCAAAGCCGTACCGAGTCATCAATACGACGCTCCCCGACGTCTAAGGAGTACCACAGAGGGAAAGCGGAATACTTCCATACCCTCGTAAAATACAAGAAGGCACCCGAAGCCGCCATACAAAGAGGAACTACCTCCACAGCAGCAAGGTCATCCTGTACCCCAACAAAGGCTCCTCGCTTCATCCCAAACTCGCCGGAAACAAGCGACGGAATATAGAAGGAGGACCAAGACAAACCTGGAACTCGACAACATAGACCCTTCCCGCAAGATCCTCCTAGTCTCAATCCTCCACAAGGAACCCACCAAATGATCCGATGCGTACCAAGCCGTGCCATCCATCTCTCCCAGCGTGATCGATCCATATCCAATACAAGAGGTCGCCGAGCAAATGACCACGGACTAAACGACGTCTGAGCCTCTGCATGGCCTCGAAGTCTCTCTCGCAGCCACAAGGTGAGCAAAGCGGGCTTCCTCTCATAAAACGATCCCTCCGCTGACAACGATACCACGAAGAGTCTCCCCAAAGACTAACGGGACAATATCCTCTCCACCCGCAAAGTGCCCTACCACATCTAGCAAAGCGCCATCGCAAATGCCAAAGGAGCCGACCATGAAAAGCGTCGCCATCACGCACAAGGCAAATGCGTCCCAAGAGACATCACTCTTCATCATCAACCATGAACCGCTCCGGCAGCTCGTAAACGTCAATATGACCCGAATCAAGGATCATACCCCGCACTTCTTCCAACGAAGTACGAAGAAAGCCCGCAAGCTTCACGCCACCGCAAAGCACCACCAATCAAAGGAAGCGAGATGGCCTCCACCTCCGGTCCTCCAATCAAAGCCCGAAAATCCTCAAAAGTGGGCACCATTTCATTGTAGGAGAAACAAGACACGTGCCTCCTAACATCCTGTAACTTCGCGGCAGCCCGCAACAAATCCCAATCAGAACCAACTCCTTAAAAGACCAAATCGAGCAAAGACGAAACCTTACCTCGAAAGCCCGTCTCGATGCCTCATACGGCGCCGCATCCACGTTTTCAACCGCTCAAGGAAGTGTGCTTGCCTCTCCGCGAGAGCCTCGGCAAAATTCTAGGGACGTACGAAGAATCCATGGCAAAAATGGAGGTTCCTAGAGAAAATGGGGAAGAAAGCTCGAAAATGGCCGCAAATGGGGAAATGGGGAAGAAACCGTAGATGACCGGAAAGCATTTATCTCCTTCCCAAAGCAAGGTTGGTCCGTACGGACCACTTTGCATGCTAAGTATGTCCGCACGGACCTCCTTGCAACCATGACCCATTTTCCCAAAGAAACAAGCATAACAACCACCGTCCTCGCCGGACCTTGCTCCAAACTGCCCAAACACTGGCCAAAGCCATTCCCGGTGAACATACACTACCCACAAACGCACTCTAAGCTCACGTGGCATGCACAAAATAAAAAAAATACTAGCAACAATTTCTAGGACAATTCCCAGAATCCAAAAATGGCATTACATCTTAAAAATAAAATGTTGTTTGCCGTGCAAATACGAGTGTTTTATTACAGTACATCAAATGTCTCGTTGCTAAACAAAAAAAAAAGAGAGAAGATATGAAAAGAGGGAAAGCAAATGAATACTAATCCGACTCCTCAAAGATCATCATCCTCGCCAAGGTCCTCCAGAGAAGTCGGGCATCCCCGTGAACTCGCCCGTCACGTCCTCGTCATCGCAGTACCGAGCCTCGCGAGGCTGCCACTCAAAGTAATCCGAAGGATCAAATCCGACGTAAGGATCGAAGAAAGAAGGCTCGAGGATCTCTCACCTCGCGCGCCCCGGCGGAGGGAAGAACCGATAAAAGGGCCGCTTCCTCGAGCTCCCGAAGATGTCCCGCATCCATGCTATGCCGCCTCGAAGGTCCCTCCCGCTGCGGCTCCGGCTCGGCTCTCGGGGAGGAACGTCTACTGCACGCCTCGAAGGCATAGCCGTACGCCGCACGCATCGCGAAGACCGGCAAGACATCTTCGACGCCATCTTCTTTCGCAACGACCTCATCGCCACATAACGGCGAGTCAAGATATCATAGGCTCTCCTCGGACTCCGCACAAGCAAGCAGCCTAAGGAAACGCCAAAGAATACAGCTTATACTCAACAACAAAAAGAGAAAAATACGTAAAAGATGCCAAGATGGAAAAGAGTCAAGACACTCACCGATCTATCGGGATCCACTCGTATGCAGCAGAGCTCGCCGTAAACGGCATGCATACCCTCCGCTCGACCCGTCCCCTACCGGACATACGTGAAATCCGGCCCCGCATCGGAACCTCCGGGAGCCCGCGGCCGCCTCTCTCCTCGCGCCAGCACTGCGGCGTCCCCGCCTTCCTCCTCACGAAGGCCCCGTACTCCTCGCCATACAAAATGAACTCCTCGGCGCCCACACCGCCAAGGTACCTCTCAAAATCAAGCACATCCATATCCCGGAATCAAGCATCCCAAAAGGAGGGTCCCTGAGCCACGGAAGCACACCGGGCCATGCCGCGTAAGACCCGCTCCCCTGTGTACATGACGCCGCAGTCAAGCCCCGCAAAGATCTTCCGTCGCGCTGTCACTCCTGAGCCCCTCGAACTCATCACCCTCATACCGAGCCCACGGAACAAAACAAACCCCTCCGGCTACTCCCTCTCCGTACGCTCCGCACATCCCCGTAGGCGATGGTGAGCTTCCCCCGCTAGTCCTCCTCTTCCTCGCCGTACGAGCCTAGCCCAAAGATAGCAGTGGTACGCAGCTCTGCCTTGGATCTCTATCCCACGGAAGCACCGGAAAATCTCGTAGAACCACACCCGCGACAAAACAGAAAAGGCTCAAGGCAAAAGAAAACGGAGAAAAGACAAGTTGCTAAATCAAAAACAAAGAATAAACTCATACCTCCAAAGCGAAGTCAAAACAGCCAATGAACCGGCCACACCCCGCTAAACCGGTCCAAAGAGAAGTAGAGCTCGCCAAGCCCGCCTCGCCCCAAGCAATGTCACAAACTCTCTCCAGATCAATCAAGCTCTCCAACAGCAAAGGGAGCCGCAGCCGCGTGGTTCGAGAACAAAGTCTCTGACAATGCATACCACAAAAAAGAGCGCGCCAGCCAGCCTCCGCCACACTCGGCTCGGTACTCCCGACATAGGCCCCAATGCCGGCCGTGATCCTCGGCTCCACATCGCTATACAACATCCCTGCACTTCGCGAGGACGAGGCTCAAAGCCCAGCAGCCTCTGGCCAACACATCATCGCCTATCATATCCCTCCACCGCACCGGCCCTCCTTTCAAGGAAAGCCCTAATCGCAAAGAAAGTCTGGGCGTCACCGTCACCTCTCCCCACTCGAGATGGAAGGTGTGGGTGGTATCCCACCAATACTGAAAGGCCAAGGAAGACGCTCTTGTTCTTCCTCGTGTCAAACTCCGGCCAGTTCTCTACGAACACCCCTGTGCCGAAGCGTAGACCACCCTCCGGGACTCGGCCTACCATCCACGGAAATATCGGGCATCCGCGCCACAGCCAACAACAAATGCCTCGAGCGATCCCCAAGTCTTCATCCTCTTGGCCTTCCCGCCATAAGCCCCGCATCCCGCAGTAAACACAAAGAAAGGTACGTCAATCACAGTACTTAATACAAAACGAAAGGCACAAAAGTCCGTCCCAACACGGAAAACCATGAAAATAACCCGTCACAAAACACGGCACACATTGCACATATTTTTCACATATAACCCGTCACAAAACACGGCACACATTGCACATATTTTTCACATATAACCCGTCACAAAACACGACACATATTGCACATAATTTTCACATGCAATTTTCACATATATCCCGTCACAAAACACGGCACATGTTGCACATAATTTTCACATACATATAATTTTTCCCATGCAGTCCGTCATAAAAACACGGCATACACTGTACACATTTTCTCAAAAGAGGGATTAAGCCCTACACGACACATTTTCAAAAAAGTCCGTCCCAACACGGCAAAGGCACATATAACCCGTCACAAAAACACGGCACATATTGCACATATTTTCCCCACAAAGTCCGTCACCCAAAAACATGGCACACACGCCACGACACATATGCATAACACATTTTTCAAAAAATCCGTCCCTACACGGCACACACTTTCAGACAAAATCCGTCACAAAACACGGCACATGTCATATTTTTTCACAAAAATTGTCACTACACGACAAACTTTTCTCATAATGTACATACATAAATAGCATACGGTACAAAACACCAAAGCATGCATTTCATTAGAGAGGCACTTTATTTTACAAATAAAAGCTAATCTACACATTTCTGCACAAAATACACATACCCACAATTTTTACATGTCCATTTTCAACAATTCATCAAGAATTTCGCAAAAAGGCATAAAAAAATAACAAAAATTCAAAATGCGAAAACTAAAACCTAGTTCTAGCATTCAAAAATTCGAGCAGGAATCAAAACGGAACGGATTTCTTACCTCCCGACGTTCCTAGAACGACGATTGTGCACCTCCTGATTCGGATACAAGACATCCGGTTCTTCGAAGATGGAACAAACGAAATCCAATTTCTTTGAGCTACATCCGTTGCTCGACCACTTCTTGATCAAGGCTGACGACGACTCCTTCGAGATCCTTCCGCCATTGCAAGCGATTCAAGCGAAAAATGGGAGGTTTTGGTTAACAATGGAGTTTTTTCCTCTCTCTCTCTCGCCTGGTTCACGAACTGAGGAAGAAGAAGTGGGGGAGCCTCGGCATTTAAACCCGGTCAAAACCTGGGAACTGTAAAAAACCAAAGTGGTCCGTACGGACCTCTTTGCAACCAGGTTGGTCCGTACGGACCTCTTTGTAAGGGGTGGCCAAATTACTTTCCTGCCCTTATAATCTTTGCCCCTGGCTGTCCTAAGGCCTTTTCCAGCAAATCCAAGTGCAGAATGGTCCCTAACCCTTCAATTCAATCCCCGGCAGTCAGTGTAAGCCCGAATCCTCGCCCACTTCAACGGCAATTCAACCACCGGCCGTCAAAGCAAGACCGGTCCTCGCCCACTCAACGGCAATTCAAGAAGGAGCCAACACCTCCCAGCACGAATATCAAGGCACAAGACGCCTCCAAAACGCTCAACGGTAACCAACCACTGGCCCTCAAAAGAGGTCCGAAGTCATCTTCTCAGCAGAAGGGCCCTACAAGGTCATGCATCCCCAAAGAATTCAAGCACCGGCAAGCGCCAGTAAGCCCGAACCTAGCCCACTTCAACGGCAACGCAAGCACCGGCCATCAAAGTAAACCCGAGCTCCTCCCCCAACAAGTCAAAGGGAAGTCGCCGCAAAAGACCGCACCTATCCTCTGAAAGACTTATAGGCCATCATCCTTGCCCACTTCAACGGCAAAACAAGCGCAAGAAGGAGCCAACACCTCCGAGTACAAATCCCAAGGCACGAAACGCTCCAAAACGCCAAATGGTGAAGCAATCACCAACCAGCATCCTTGCCCACTCAACGGCAAAACAAGCGCAAGAAGGAGCCAACACCTCCGAGTACAAATCCCAAGGCACGAAACGCTCCAAAACGCCAAATGGTGAAGCAATCTCCAACCGGATCCTTGCCCACTCATCAACAACACAAGCACCGGCCATCAAAGTAAGCCCGAGCTCCTTCCCCAGCAAGTCAAAAAAGGGAATCCTTGCAAGCCCCTACAAGGCCACGATAAATCCCCAACGGATGAACACCGGCAGCCATTGTAAGTCCAACCTTCTCCCCAACGGACAAAGCACGAGACATCTAAACCTCTCAAAGCTCAAGGCAACATGCCTCCACCACCGCCGCCGTAAGACGATTCAAAGTCCTCCAGCGTGGCACCAACCGCCGCCAGAAGACGATTCAAAGTCCTCCAGCGTGGCACCAACCGCCGCCAGAAGACGATTCAAAGTCCTCCAGCGTGGCACCAACCGCCGCCAGAAGAAGATTCAAAGTCCTCCAGTGTGGCACCAACCGCCGCCAGAAGACGATTCAAAGTCCTCCCGCGTGGCACCAACCGCCGCCAAGACGATTCAAAGTCCTCCGCCGTGGCACCAACCGCCGCCGAAGACGATTCAAAGTCCTCCAGCGTGGCACCAACCGCCGCCAGAAGACAATTCAAAGTCCTCACGCGTGGCGCAACCACATTCAGAAGACGATTCTAGTCCTCACAGCCCGGAAGGCTTTAAACCACTCGGTCCGGAAGACCGTATAAACCTCCCAAATCACTATCTCCGGCCCGGAAGGCCTTAAACCACCCGATTAGGAAAATCGTAAAATTTCCATCCCAGGACACCACCACGTCCTCACAATTGACCTCGGCGGTCACCACATCCCAGGACACCACCACGTCCTCACAATTGACCTCGGCGGTCACCACATCCCAGGACACCACCCCGTCCTTATCACTGACCTCGGCGGTCGCACAACACTTCAGGGCACCACCACGCCCGCCCTCACAATTTCGCGACCTCTGAACTACGACCAGGCTTGATTCCCGCCAGGGATACGTAGGAATCCTATCACAGGGTCCAGCCATCGACCTATGCGGTCACCCAGACACCACCACGTCCTCACAACCGACCTCGGCGGTCACACAACACTTCAGTGGCACCACCACGCCCGCATTCACAAAACACTCACCCCACACCCGAACTACGACTGTGCTTGATTCCCGCCAGGATACGTAGGAATCCTATCACAGGTCCACTTTACCGACCTAAACGGTCACACAATAGGACACCACTACGTCCTCACACCGACCTCCCTGGCCACTTTATCTCCCAAAGACGTGATCCAGTTAGGACCCTTATCTTATCGGCGACCCCACTTCTTTCATAAGTGACGTCGTCGAGGCTTCGTAAGTACCCCAACTGGATCACCCCTTTCAAACACACGAGAAACACCGCAGACTCATCAACGCAGCCTCGACGACCTCTCGGCACTCAAAACCCTCTCAAAACCCCCACCAAACCAAGTGGAGGAGCCTTTCTTGGATAAAAAGGGACAAAAGGACCTTTGGGAATTTTCAGAAATTGGAAAAGCAATAATGGTCCATACGGACCTCTTTGCTTTAATAATTACCGAATCCTCTTAAAGTCCACAATATTCCTCAAATCCCGGGAAAATGATTACCCCCATGCAGAGTTGGTCCGTACGGACCTCTTTGCATGTCAACTTGGTCCGTACGGACCTTATTGCACAGGGAACATCATAATTGCAAATATTCCCCCATCATCACAGATTCCCTCAAATCGAGGAAAACCAAAAGTCTGGATTACCAGGGAGGTCCGTACGGACCTCTTTGCACCAAATCATGCACTATAAATAGAGGGCTCCCCCTCCTCATTTTCACACACCTCCCACTTCTCTCTTCCTCCCTAAGCCTTCAGGCTTCCCCTCTAAGTCCTCTCGAGGCACTCCCGGCCCCTTTCGGATCCTCCCGAGGCCTTCCAAGCTCCTTTGTGGTGCTCCGAAGCCTCTCCGAGCGCTCCCGCGACGCTCCCGCGCTGCCCCGAGGCACTCTCGAGGTACTCTGAGGCCCCTCGTGGTACTCCGAGGCCTTGCCTGGTCTTTCCACGGTGTCCCGGCTCTTTTCGAGTCAAACCGGCAATCCCAAACCACGCCGAACCTCTGCCCGAATCCAGCCAACGATTCCAACACACGCCGAAACTCTGCCCGAGTGACTTCGGCCACCCCAACGCACGCCGAACCTCTGCCCGAGTGATCCCTGCGATCCCAACGCACGCCGAACCTCTGCCCGAACGCAGCCTACAATCTCAACGCACGCCGAAACTCTGTCCGCAGACAACCGGCCCCTCCCGAAGCAATCCCAGTCCGTACCGGAACATCATTCCATCCTCAAACACTATTCCCCAGCGGAAGACAGACACGAACCAACATTGGTAAGGCTTCCTTCCATTACTATTTCAATACATTTCAATACGCAGTGTACAATGTAGACATCCGACACAGCATGCATTTTTAAAAGCACACACACACACACACACAACATTTTAAAGGATATCAGGGGTATCCGAAAGACTCGTTTTTACGAGGCGACTCGGGTGAGCTCTAAGATTCTAATATTCTCTTCCCGAGGAGTCATCTGACCTCCGAACTCAAAATCTCATCACACAAAAACAGTTTATTATTATTTTAAAACTGATGCCCTTTCTCAATGTTTTGGGCTTAATAATAAAAATGGCGTGGCGACTCTACAAAGCAAAACACAGCGAGACACCTCCAACCGAAAACGCTGCAAAGCGGGAATAAAGCCAGATGCCGGGGCACGAACGCGCTGCCTCTCGGATCCGGGCGAACATTCCCCGAAACAGCGACACGCGAATGCGAGATGCGCGGGAGCTCGGATCCCCGGTAATTTCAGGTGTGGCCGGGGTAGTTGTGGAAGGCGCAGTTCTTGCTCATATCCATGTTGGGTTTGGGAGTCTTTGGTTGGAAATTCTCGAGAGGTTTGAGAAGATTTCGCTTCACCAAAGCTTCAAATACTTGTGTGGGCATTTCGAGATTGTCGAAATGCTGGAACTGTGGGAAGCGAGGGGAATTGTTATTCCTTGGGGCTGCTTGATCGCGGTTTACTTGAGCTCTGTTCTGGATGTAGTGTACCGTTTCGGCTGCTTCTTTTCCTTTGTTCGGTACAGGTGCTGAAGTTGACAGGTTTGTCCGATAGCGGTAAGACGAAGCAGGGGCTGCTGTTGTCTTCTGAAGACTCAGAGTCTTCTCAAACTTTGTTCCGGCATTGACCATGGCACGGAGATCTGGATAGAAATGATGGCTGATCAAGGTCCTCAAAGATGGCTTGAGGCAGGAATGGAAGATGTCCATTTGCTCCTCTTTGGAAAGCGGATCCATTATCTCGCTAAGCTTCTAGTTCCATCTTTTGTAGAACTCACCTACTGGTTCGTTATCCTTTTGCTCGGTGGCTTGCAGATCGTGGCGGTTTGTTTCCCACTCAAGGTTGGCGCGATACTTCTCTAGGAAGATCTCGCTGATTTGGTCCCACGTGGAGCGGTTTTTTGCCTTTACATTGAGGAACCACCTTAGCGCTGTGGATTTGAAAGAATGCTGAAAGTGATCCGCCATCTGTTGAGGGGTTGCCCCTTTGGCTCTCATACCCAGGACATAGGTGTCGATGTGGGTTTTTGGGCATTCTGTCCCGTCAAACTTTTCCATTTTTGGCATCCTGAATTTCGGAGGGAGCGGGACTACTTTGCTTGGATCAGTGGGTAGGAGGGAGTCCTTCCGAGAACTGGCTAGCTTGCCTTGCATGTCCTTCATTTGCTCGATCAGCCAAGCCATGTGGGGATCGGCAGGTTGAGGTGGGTTACCGTTTTCGGGGACGGAAACCGAAGATGGAGGTGGATCGGGTCATGGGATCGCCATTCGGGAGTCTTGGGAGGTAGTTGAGTATATACCAACCCATACCCTGGAGTGTTGAAGTTGAGGGCGTGATTGCCGTGTCCGCTAAGGGTTGTGTTTGGAAATTGGGGAAATGATTCGTTAGCCCCAAGTGGCGTACTAGCAGGTGGCAAGTTTGAGATGTCGGGATATCCGCTCGGGATGCCCGTCCCTGGTAGGCATGGGGATTTTTGATTATGGCTGCGAGGCTCGTATAGAGGCAGAGGATTGAATCCTGGGGGATACCGAGATGTACTGGGATCTGGCAGAGCAGGCACGTATGTGTCTTTGTTGGCACCGAGCTTGATGTGCAGAGCCGGGAAACCGACTATGCCGAGGCGGCATGTCTGAGCCGCTGACCGACACCCGAGGGGAGCTTTGAGCGAGAGCCGCTTGCGTTGCCGGGATCTCGTAGCTTGGCGGAGGCGGGACTCCGCTGTAGCTTTGAGAAATCGGGAGCCCGTATTTCTTCGTCTTCTATGAGAACGAAGGTTCCATCAGGTTTAGGAACTGCAACGGTTCCTTAAAGACGCAGGGTGTCTACGATCCAGGCTTGCTGCTCTTCTTGGCGCTTCTTGATGGTTTCGAAGGCTCGCAGCACCTACTCCATTGTCTGGAGGTTCCTTAGTGGCGGGGTTCCGTTTCCCTCACTGTTATCTGTTAATCCTGTCATGGGGGAGTAGCGGACGGTGCAGACCGTTGAACTGGAAGGGCTGTCGAACCTTGTGACCTTGATACTGAAAAGGCAGCTCCCGGGTATTCTCAACCACTCTCGGTTCGCTGGAGGGGGTGACGGGCAAGGTTTAGACACGGGAAGGCCTTTTGGATAAAGGGGGAAAGCTCACGTGACATGCGGTTTCCGTTTTTTTTGTTGTTTTAATTTACTTAAAACGTGTTTTCTCAGAGTCCTAGGTAGGTTGGAAAAGATTGCTCTTCTTTTTCGCAACTATGCTAGATCCTGGGTCAGTGGAGACCATCTGTGCGGCTATAGCCCCTCGTTTTGCACCTTTATTTCGACATCCCAGGTGGACGGCTGGCGAGGGTCCTATAGGGCAAGCGGTTTCCACCGGCCTAAAAGAAAAATCGAACCTAAGGACCGAGCCTGTCATGTTCGTTTTAATGCGTTAGCCATGTGAATAGTGAGCCGAGCTGACACCTGAGTCAAGATCGGGTCAAGAGTTCGGCATGACCTCTCTTTACCTTGCTTACGCAAGGGATCTGTGACGTTAGGCGTTGGATGGGTCGTATCGTCATGGCTAACGTATTAAAGGCTTGATGACATGGTGTCATGTGAGCATGGATGTATATCCGGGACGGAACATCGTCTGGGTGTAGCTTCGGAATATCAAGATCGGGTCAAGATTTTAGCATGACCTGTCATCGCTTTGCTTGCGCAAGGGATCTTGAGTTCCGAGCTTTGACTCAAAAAATGGCCGACATGGGATATGTATCCAGGCTTGTATGACACGGACTAGGTAAAAACCAACCGGGTCTGGACAGAGTGTGACTCAAGACTCAAACATGCAGGGTTGACGCTTGGCTAGGATGGGATGTTTGGAATGATCCCGTGCGCGTCCGAGAGGCGTAGGAAGGCCAAACGAACTGCAACTGAGACCACCCCGGATTAAGGGTTGTAGTGTGCGCGTGTATCCGAGGCGGTGCGCGTAGCGTGCGGTGTAAACGAGGCAGCAGTGTGAGTAGTGTGCGGTGTAACCGAGGCAGCAGTGCGCGTAGTGTGCGGTCTCTAAAATTCTTTTTCTGAGTAAAACAGAAGTTTTTCGAAGAATTTTAAATGTATGCACAGATGTATATTGATGCATTTTTTTTGTATTTTTATTTTTTTTGTAAATAAAAAAAAATAAAGCACATGCACACACACACAACAGTTAAAGAAAGGGGTAAAATGAAAGTTTGACCCTCATCATCGTTTTAAAAATCTTTTGTTTTGTTTAAAAGTTTTTAAAACAAAACGTCCCCAGCGGAGTCGCCAACTGAAATTACCCGGGATACGGCTCGCGCGCGGAGGCCCTGGCATCTCGCATTTTCGTTGCGTCGCGTTCGGGAAGGTCACTCGGATCCGAGAGGCAGCACGTTCGCGCCCCGGCATCTGGCTTATTCCGCTTTTTGCGTTAGTTGGGAGGTGTCTCGCCGTGTTTTCGCTTTGTAGAGTCGCCACGCCGTTTTTATTAAGCCCAAAACATTGAAAAAGGGCATCAGTTTAAAAATAAACTATTTTTTTTTGTTGTGTGATGAGATTTTTGTGTTCGGAGGTCAGATGACTCCTCGGGAAGAGAATATTAGAATCTTAGAGCTCACCCGAGTCGCCTCGTAAAATGAGTCTTTCGGATACCCCTAATATTCTTTAATTGTTGTGTGTGTGTGTATGTGCTTTTTAAAAATGCATGATGTGTCGGATGTCTACATTGTACACTACTTTATTGAAATGTATTGAAATAGTATAGGAAGGAAGCCTTACCAATGTTGGTTCGTGTCTGTCTTCCGCAGGGGAATAGTGTTTGAGGACGGAATAGTGTTTCGGTACGGACCGGGATTGCTTCGGAAAAGGGGACCGGTTGTCTGCGGATAGAGTTTCGGCGTGCGTTGGGATCGCAGGGATCACTCGAGCAGAGGTTCGGCGTGCGTTGGAATCGTTGGTTGGATTCGGGCAGAGGTTCGGCGTGCGTTGGAATCGTTGGTTGGATTCGGGCAGAGGTTCGGCGTGCGTTTGAATCGTTGGTTGGATTCGGGCAGAGGTTCGGCGTGGGTTGGGATCGCCGGTTTGACTCGGAAAGAGCCGGGACGCCTCGGGAAAGACCAGGCAAGGCCTCGGAGTACCACGAGGGGCCTCAGAGTACCTCGAGAGTGCCTCGGGGCAGCGCGGGAGCATCGCGGGAGCGCTCAGGGAGGCTTCGAAGCACCGCAAGGGGGCTCGGAAGGCCTTGGAAGGATCCGAAAGGGGCCGAGAGTGCCCCGAAGGGTCTTAGAGGGGAGCCTGAAGGCTGGGGGGAGAGGAGAGAAGAGGAAAATGTGTGAAAATGAGGGAGGGGGAGCCCTCTATTTATAGTGTAGGAAAACTGCAATAAGGTCCGTACGGACCTTGCAGGTAATCCAAAATTTTAGTTTTCCTCGATTTGAGGGAATCTGTGATGATGAAGAATATTTAGCCATGATGGTGTCTGCTTGCAATAAGGTCCGTACGGACCATCTCAGCATGCAAAGAGGTCCGTACGGACCAACCATGTAGGGGGGTAATGATGTTCTCCGGGATTTGAGGGAATAAGTTGGACTTTAAGGGGATTCAGTAATCATTGCAGCAAAGAGGTCCGTACGGACTACTTATGCTTTTCTGAATTCTGAAAAATTCCCAAAAGGTCCTTTTATCCCTTTTTATCCCAGAAAGGTTCCTCCCTTTGTTTGGCTTGGGGTTTTTGAGGGTTTTGAGTGTCAAAGGTCTTCGAGACTGCGTTTGTGAGTCTGCGGTGTTTCCTGTGTACTCGGAAGAGGGTGATCCAGATTGGGGTACTTACAGAAGGGGAATGCTCGGGGCTCGGAGAGGGTGAGGCAGCTAGGATCCAGTGCCTCCATGCGGGAGAGGTCCCCTATTCCTACCAGCGAGACCATGACGGGCAGGAGATCTATGGAGACTCCTCGTACTTAGCCTAGGGGGTCGACGGACGCTTCTCCTTCTGACTATATGGACAGGAGCGTGGAGCTCTCCCGAGATCATATTATCTTCGGAGGCATGGAGGGACCGGGCTTCATACAGGGCAGGACCGGCGAGGTTTCCTCTTCACACGGCGGAGATTATGGTGCTTTTGAGCCGCAGGGAGATTATGGGACGCCCTTGCATACTCAGGGCACATACGTCAGGGTTCTGATGCCTTCTCCTTCGGGTACGACTTCTTTGCCGACATTGGGGTGCCATATCGGGGCGTGACGGCCGATCCCGAGGACCGATATTCTGATGCTGAGGAGGACGACATAGATCCGGGATGGCTTTTCCGGAGGCAGCGGCAGAGGGGCCGAGCACGGCTCAATGGAGGGTGCGGAGGCGTGGCAAGGAGATTATGAGGGAGGAGGATCCCGCTCCTGAGTCGGATAGTGACTCTGACTGAGCACACTTGTTAGGGCAGAGAGAAATAATATGTATGCACATTATTATTATTTTTTTTTGTTAGGTATGTAATGATTACATTTTATTTTGTTAAGTATTTTTGTACATATTTTTTGTTTTGTTAATTCTGTACTGAATGCAAGTTGCATGAGCCCGGTTTTGTGTTTTATGGGAGAAAAGAGGGATCTTTGTGAGGATTTTGAATAAAAATCATGGGGAATAAGCATATTCTCATGTTTGGCCGTTTGGGGAAGGATTTCCTCATTTGGGCAAGCAGATTTCATGGTTGTCAAGAAAGTTTTTGGACTGGGAAACAATATTATCACCGTGGATGAGATTGAGGCTGCAATCTCATCCGCGCGGACAAGGGCATTACCTGACAGGGTTATTTAAATTTCACCTCAGGCTTGCCTTTCACCACTCAACTTCATCTCCTTCCCTGTTCTTTCTGATGTCACGACCCAAAACCATAAGAAGCCATGTAAATCATGAAACTTTCTCCTAAATTGCCAAAAGAATTGCAAATGATCATTTTTGACAAATTCAAGGAATGGTCTAGGGAGGTCATGCACGGGAATAGGGCTTTCTTCAAAGATAGGTACACGATCAAGTCCTTATGGTCTCTCAAAGAGCTCGTTCCGGATTACGACTTGATGAGCGCTTCTGCTGCGTTCTGGGACACTCGAAGACATGTCTTTTGCTTCTCCTACAACGAATTGGTTCCCACCATTGAGGATTTCAGGGCTTTACTTGGAGGACCCGAAGTGGAAGAGATTGCACTCCCCTTACCCGGAGGGATGTCTTTTGCCAACAAATTGTCCAGTTTCCTTCAAATTTCTCCAGAGAAAGCTCAAGGTATGATTCGAGGACCCGACTATTTTGACATTTCTGGTCTCCCAAATAGGTTTAGGGGCTTGGGCATTGTTGGTGATTGTTATTGGGATGCCTTTGCTCTTTGTACGATCGGGTCCCTATTTATGGTTTGTTCCTTTGGGATGTGCCACCGGTCTCTGTTAGACGTTGTTGTGCACTGCCGATCGGGTCGGGACATAGTTCCCTTGATCTTGGGAGATACCCTTCATGCCATTGATCGGTTGGCTGCCGGGAAGCGGTACATGCACGGGGGAAGCTCGTTCCTGTTGTCGATGTGGCTAATGGAGAGGCTAGGAGTCCTGCGGGAAGCTCCTCTTACATTCAGGCCATGGACTTTTACCAGGAGGGGAGTTACAGTTGAGATCGAGGATCAAGCCTTGTGGGAGCGCTGGATGGCTCAGCGTCGTACCCAGGACATCCGATAGTGGATTCCGCACTGCAGATAGAGACTAGGAGGACGATCCAGGAGGGATCTCAGGTAGTCATGCTTTCGGGGCTCAGTTGGTCTACCTTCTACA